>CM061142.1:358387133-358525696 GCA_030789695.1 Scilla litardierei | reverse complement strand
GGATGCTTAGAACTCTTTACTTCTATTTTAGGATGGGTGCGTAGCACCATTAGTTTCCTTTTTGCAGTTGTTGACATGCTGGGCATTACTTTCCTTTTAGACTCTTGTACTTCTGGATATCTTGATGGAATAAAATGAATGCAGATTTCCTTTCGAGTACCTTATTATTATTGTTACGAACTTTTTTAAATGCAAGGACCTGCAAAAATTTAAATGGTATCCCTACAGATGCTTATTGGGTCTGAGCCTCACAGCTCCGACCCATGCGGACCTTAGTCACGTTTCGCTTCCGTCGTTTTGGGAAGCGGGGCGTGACAAATATTTCTTCTCTTAAGGAGAAATATGAGCTCATGTCCTCCCGAGTTATGATATTTAACAAAGGGAAAGGACAATTGGATGAATTGGTCGCAAACCAATTTTTGGCCACATATCGTATCAGACTTGGTTATGTGAAAGCGAATGCATCCAATGCTTGCACCTCCTATAGTGGTGTTACTATAGATTTTGTGAGGTCATCCTCCGGTGTATCCACAAGTGGTGTCAAAAAGACTATTGGTAGCAAACCAACCAAGAAAGCCACCACTTCACAATCTCTTCCTTTTGGCAAAAAAACCCACTAAGGGTGGAAGCCAAAAGAGAAGTCATGCTTACATGTACACCAACCTTCATCCACGTAGGAAATCTCATACTTCACAAGTGGACACTCATGACACTTTTTATGCTCCACACCCACGGACACGTGCAAACCCACACATGAGAAATACTCATGCATGTGTCCCTACACGATCATATGCTCATATGCATCATACTGATGTATGCACATCCATCTCATGGTATGCATGCTCCATATGTCTCATTTAACATGCATGTTCCTAAGTATGCATACAACCCATATATGTGCAATGGTTATCCACCTCCGTCTTCTTATGCTAGAATGCATGTTCCTAGGAAGCACGTCCCACATAGAAATCAATCAATTG
Organism: Scilla litardierei; assembly: GCA_030789695.1. Classification (NCBI taxonomy): domain Eukaryota; kingdom Viridiplantae; phylum Streptophyta; class Magnoliopsida; order Asparagales; family Asparagaceae; genus Scilla; species Scilla litardierei. The sequence goes on along the minus strand of CM061142.1, from coordinate 358,524,716 downwards.
TGCATGCAACTAGGAAAAGGTCACCCAAAAATATATACAATTTGGGGTCCTAAGAACACTAGATTAGATGATAGGAATGCTTATGTTGATTCATATTTTCATGATGTTATAAATAGTGGTAATTATGTTGGGAAGCAGAAGTCCACTTGGACTTGGCTTCCAAAGGGCTAATCCCATTGAACCCAACAAAAATTGGGTACCATAAGCTTATGGTATATTATGTAGGTACCCAAGAAAGAGAAAGAGAGCAATAAACATCATATTTGCTCTAAAAGAAAAGGATGGATACTCGATAGTGGTTGCTCCAAACATATGACCAGTGATCCCTCATTGCTATCCGAAGTGATTAACATCAAAGATGGTGCAATGGGCACTTTTGGAGGTAATCAAAAGGGATCCATCGTAGGAGTAGGTAAAGTCGGTAATCCTTCCAACCCACTTATTACTAATGTTTATTTAGTTAGTGGTTTACGTCATAATCTTATCTCCATTAGTCAACTTTGTGACAAAGGTTACAAGGTTAACTTTGAAGATGGTATGTGTGAAATTGTTGATAGTGATTCACATATTTTATTTACAGGTATTTGGCATAAAAATATTTATTATTTGAGCTTGCCTAAAACCGTAGTGTTGGATGCGACGATCCGAGATCTCTAGTTTGATGATGACAAACGTGAGTTGCTATGTAACATGTGTGCTAAGTGTGTTTCAGTGATGGCTAGGACGTAATTTTTCAAAGGGATGGCTAAGACAATTGTTGGAGGAAGTGCTATTCATATAGCAAATGGGCTCGGTCAATGTGCTACACACCAAGCATTGTGGACTTAGTCCTATTTGAGATGAGATGGAAAGAATTTCTTGGACTTGGTCTAATCCATTAAAAAGATTTGCAAAGATTTCTTCATATCTAAACACCAATATCAATTCAAATCCCATATCTCCTATTCCTATCTCTAATCCCATTAGTGATTGATTCATATCAACTTCACTATTCAAACTCCTAACTTCTAGGGATTCTCCTTTAGCCAAACCCTCTATCTCCCTCTCCTATAAATATTCCTACTTAAAAACCTATGGGATGAGGCTAATACAAAGAAGAGGGGAGCTACAAAAATTTAGTGCGGCAAAAAAAACAAGAAGGAGTTGGCCAAAGCAAAATTTCCTAAGGAAAAAAAACGTGCGTAACAGTTCTTGTCCTTAGCCAAAAACTCCTCGAGGCCGAACCCTAATTGCGTAAACGTCTCCCCTTGAAGCTCCTAGCAACAAGCATGCATCTAAAAGCTCTTCAAAACCCATCTTCATCCCTCGTCCTAAAAGGCTCAGCAGCCAGCATTTCCTTATCGTGTGGAGTTCCTGTTGCCTATCATCTTCTTCAAGCTACCGCAAATTCATCTCCATGACCGAGCCCTAGATCCAAGCTGTCCGACATCATCTTGTCGCGGAGAAGAAGCCCATGCAAATGTGGACATCTTTTGCAGCTGAGTCCAAGAGCAATACAAGAGTAGTCCTGCAAGCTCGGAGCCTATTGCCGTGCCACATTGCAACATCGAAACGCCGTCGAACGTCGTGCCCGCTGTTGTCGAGGAGAAGATCAAGAAAATATTACCGCTGCCGTCGTAGTCGAGTCTCATCGGATGAGACCACGATCGCCGTTCAAAACCCTGCCACCGGAGACGTGCTTCCATTGCCATCACGCTGGTGCCCGTACTTACCCCGTAGAGAGTCAAGGATGGAGACAGCCGTCGAGGATTCGCCAAGCTCTCACCGTCATGCGCTTGCTGTTGAAGGAGAGTCGACAGAGGCGTTGCTGCTGTCATCGAGTCGAAGAAGAATAGTCCGCTCGCTGCTGCCCTAAGTCGCCATCGAAGTTCGAGTACGCCGCTGCCCTAAATAGCCGTCGTGATCATCCGTTGCAGCTGCTGTGATGTAGTCCGCACGACGAAGCTCGACATTGCTGCATGCCCTAGTTGAGATCGAGTTAGAAGCGAGCCGACGTGTGCGAGCCTAATGCGTGAAAACGAGAGAAAGAAAATTTGAATGAGCTGCTGAAGTGGATTTTTTAAAGGGATTGATGTGTGCATAAACAGAGATTTATTTAGATTGAATTAGAATTGCTTTGTACACAGACCAGAGAGCTAGTTGATCCAGATTGAGATCCAGGAGTCAGATCGAGACACCGTTGCCGTTAGACTAAAGCTGACGACGTGCTGATTGACAGAGACGACTACACGAACAAGAACTGAGCATTTCTAAACCCTTTACTCTTTATATTCGTGTGTTAGTGTAACGTTCTTTGTAGGGGAAACTTTTACCTATTTGTGTTACTTTTGGGACTTGTCTGGTTGGGGCTAGACAAGAGGGTCTTGACGTGTTGTTGCAGTCAAGATACGCATTTACTAGGTTGATAGGGTTCTGCACTTTGTTGAGTGTGGTACAGTCTAGGTGGGGAGTTGGAGCTAGGACCCCATTGTAGATGTACAGATGGAACATATTAATGCTAGTATTTGCTTGGGACTGGACGTAGGTCGTTGGTGCGGTCGAAACAAGGTAAATCTGTGCGTACTATGTGATTGTCTCTTATTTACACTGCTTGTGTTTTTAACTGCGTGTGATTTCTCGTGGGTTGCACGAGAATTTTTTTATTAGCCTATTCACCCCCTCTAGGCTAGGATCCAGATCCAACAAGTGGTATAAGAGCAGGTTAGAGGATCTAGTCTAGTCTAGTTATCATGAAAACCCCAAAGTTAGTCTCTGCTCACGGCATGCCTATTGATCGTCCTCCTTTATTTAGTGTCCATAATTATATATACTGGACGGTTAGGATGACAACTTATTTATTATCCGTTGATGTTTATACTTGGTACATTATTGATAACGGATATTCTATGCCTAAAAGTAATCTGAATTTAAATGATAAGAATGTGTGTGCTATAAATACTAGAGCAATGAATATCTTTTTGTGTGGGTTGAATTGAATAATATTTGATCATATCTCACATTGTTCTTCTGCGCAGGATATATGGAGGACTTTGGAAACTGCATATGGAAGTGAGAAATCCCCCAGCTACAATGAAAAGAATCAAAAGGGAAGAAATGCTCTTTTAAATAACTTTGATGCTTCTCTTTGTGACAATACTAAGCGTAAAGTTATTTGTTTTAAATGCAGGAAGCATGGACACTTCGCTAGACATTGTCCATAAGAAACAGCTGGTGTCGTAGAGAAGAAAGAAAAATCTACAGTGCGAACATGGGACATGGACAGTGGAGATGAGCTCGAGGAGAATGAAGCACACTCCTTCGTCTGCTTGATGGCAAAGAGCGATAAGGTAAATTCCTTCACTAAAGATGAATTATTAAATGTGTGTAAAGGAATGCAAAATGAGATTAATAAGCTAGAACGCACGTTAAATTATTATAGGAATGCCAGCTTTAAATTACAAAAAGAAAAGTGTGACATTTCTTAAAAAGTTGACATTCTTAAAGAAAAACTTTATGCACGTGATTCTACCATTGCTATAATGAAAAAAGAAAAATCATGCTTTAATGAAGAAGCTGCTTGTCTTTCTTGTCCTTCCTTATTGAATAATATTAGCATGCGTAAGCAAGATTTAATTAAGCACGAAACTGAAAAGGATTATATGATTAGAGAGCTTAATGATAAAATGTGCATGTTAAATAACGATCGTAAAAGGAAAATGGTTGAATATGAAAAGGAGGAGGAGGAAAACAAGAGAGCTTTTATAAGTAAATATACTTTGCTTGTGGATGAAAATCAACTATTAAAATCCGAAGTTTCTAATCTAGAATTGTCATTAAGAAAATTTTCAATTGGTAAACATTCGTTGGATACCATACTGGAAAATCAATTATATGGCAACAATAGAAGAGGACTTGGATTTGGTTTGAAAAACGTAGAAATGCCCAAATTTAAGAAACTCCACAATTTGCCTTCTATTGTGAAAAATATGCATGCGAAGTAATTTATACTTGTGATAGTGTTGGTCACACATCCTATTATTGTAAGTTTAGGAACACAAACATAAAGTTCAAACAAGTATGGATTCCTTAAACTTTAATGGCTAACACTAGTGGACCTTGTTGGATTTCAAGGTCACACCTAACACCTTTCATGTAGGTGAGGTGGAGATTTGGCGAAGAGCATTAAATTGAAAGTTTCATTCTCTTAACTCCTTAATCAAATAGCGACGCGAAGGTATATTTCTTTTCCCTCTTTGCATTCATTGCATACCTTCATAGTTTTGTGTGTGTACTTGATTTAATTTTTGTTTGTGTGCTTGCTTGCTTGTTTTTTATTGTTTTAGTTCTTTATAAAAGAAAAACAAATAAAATGAAAAACCAAAAATAAAAAAAGGGTGCTTAATGAATACCTCTTTATGATTCATTTAAGTGGTATTAGTCGAATGTTCATTCATATCCTTTGTAGAAATCATTGTATTATTGTTCTAGCTGTGCATGTTAGAAACTATTTGGTAGCCATGACATGCTTCATGAAATGATTAATTTGATTTCTACACCTACATATGCACTTTCACGAATATTAAACTTCTAGTACTTTTGGAGATTCTTTTGATGAATGTTGGAAAGTGAATGTAAGATGAATAAAAACTGAATTATCTAAGGGATATGATGTGTATTGCTATGAATAAAAATTGAGCACAAAAGAATTGTAAATGAAAAAATACATGAAAATAGATCTGTATGTAAAATGGATACAATTCATGGCAAATACACTACCCATGAGTATCCAACATATACTTTATGGGTAATCTTTAGGGTTGGTGTATATTACTCGTCAAACTATGCCAACCCCACATCTAAGAGTCCTTATAGGCTATGTTTTGGGGTTTGGTAACTTGAACTCATTTTTAATGAGGTGGAAAAAATCAATCCTAGTGATATTCATGTTAAATGGAAAATGTGGATTGATTTGGTTGATGTTCTAAATTGAATCTCCCTTTGTACTTCAATGTTTATATTATCACACATACACAATGGTGGTAAAGTCTACATTATGATTTTCTTTGAACTTGAATTGTCTACTGTGTAGAAAATTCATGCAAGTGCTAGCTATATTCAATAATACTTTATTTTTGCATGTGATATTTGATGACTTCATTAGTCCACTTTTGATGATAACAAAGGGGGAGAAAGAGAAAGATTTTGGTAATTGTTGAAGGGAAAGCATGGTATTATTTGATGAAGGGGGAGCTTCGAAATGGGGGGAGCATGCTTATTCCATTCCATGCTTATTCCATTCCTAAAGTGTGTGCATACTGACGTCTCATTGTATTGTGCATTACATCCTTCATCACACTTCACACACGCGCATTCATCTTGCTCAAATCTTTTATGAGTTTGTCATCATCAAAAGGGGGAGATTGTTGGATGCGACGATCCAGGATCTCTAGTTTGAAGATGACAAACATGAGTTGCTATTTAACGTGTGTTAAGTGTGTTTCAGTGATGGCTAGAATGTAATTCTTCAAAGGGATGGCTAAGACAATTGTTGGAGGAATTTCTATTCACATAGGAAATAGGCTCGGTCAAAGTGCTATACACCAAGCATTGTGGACTTAGTCCTATTTGTGATGAGATGGAAAGAATTTCTTGGACTTGGTCAAATCCATTAAAAAGATTTGCAAAGATTTCTTCATATCCAAACATCAATATCAATTCAAATCCCACATCTCCTATTCCTATCTCTAATCCCATTAGTGATTGATTCATATCAACGTCAGTATTCAAACTTCTAACTTCTAGGGATTCTCCTTTAGCCAAACCCTCTCTCTCACTCTCCTATAAATATTCCTACCCAAAAACCTATGGGATGCAGCTAATACAAAGAAGAGGGGGGATACAAAAATATAGTGCGGCAACAAAAAAATCAAGAAGGAGTTGGCCAAAGCAAAATTTCTCAAGGAAAAAATGTGCGTAATATTTATTGTCCTTAGCAAAACACTCCACAAGGCCGAACCCTAATTGCGTAAACGTCTCCCCTTGAAGCTCCTAGCAATAAGCAAGCATCCAAAAGCTCTTCAAAACCCATCTTCATCCCTCATCCTAAAAAGCTCAGCAGCCAACATCTCCTTGTCGTGTGAAGTTCATGTTTCCTATCATCTTCTTCAAGCTACCGCAACTTCATCTCCATGACCGATCCCTAGATCCAAGCTGCCTAACGTCATCTTGCCACGGAGAAGAAGCCCATGCGAACGTGGACATCTTGTTGCAGCTGAGTCCAAGAGCAATAAAAAAGTAGTCCCGCAAGCTTGGAGCTCGTCACTGTGCCATATTGCAACACCAAAACACCGTCGAACATCGTGCCCGATGTTGTCGAGGAGAAGATCAAGAAAATCATGCCGCTGCCATCGTAGTCGAGTCTCATTGGAGGAGACCATGATCGCCGTTCAAAACCCTGTCGTCGGAGAAGTGCTTCCACTGCCATCACGCTGCTGCCCGTACTTAGCCCGTAGAGAGCCAAGGAGGAAGACAGCCATCAGGATTCGCCAAGCTCTCGCCGTCATCTGCTCGCTGTCGAAGGAGAGTCACCGGAGGAATTGCTGCCATCGTCGAGTTGAAGAAGAAGAGGCCGTTCACTGCAACCCTAAGTCACCATCAAAATTCGAGTGCACCACTGCCCTAAAGCGCCGTCGTGATCCTCCATTGCAGCTGCTGCGACGAAGTCCGCACGACGAAGCTCGCCGTTGCTACATGCCCTACTCGAGATCAAGTCGAAAGCAAGCTGACGTGTGTGAGCCTAATGCGTGAAAATGAGAGAAAGAAAATTCGAATGAGCTGCTGACGTGGATTTTTTAAAGGGCTTGCTGTGCGCAAAGATCGAGATTTATTTAGATTGAACTGGAATTGCTTTGTACATAGACCAGAGAGCTAGTTGATCCAGATTGAGATCCAGGAGTCGGATCGAGACACCATTTGCGTTAGACTGGAGCTGACGACGTGCTGATTGACAGAGACGACTACACGGACATGAACTGAGCATTTCTAAACCCTTTACTCTTTATATTCGTGTGTTAATGTAACGTTCTCTGCAGGGGAAACTTTTACCTATTTGTGTTACTTTTGGGACTTGTCTGGTTAGGGCTAGACAAGATGGTCTTGATGTGTTGTTGCAGTCAAGATACGCATTTACTAGGTTGATAGGGTTCTGCATTTTGTTGAGTGTGGTACAGTCTAGGTGGGGAGTTGGAGCTAGGACCCCATTGTAGATGTATAGAAGGAACATATTAATGCTAGTATTTGCTTGGGGCTGGACGTAGGTCGCTGGTGCGACCGAACCAGGATAAATCTGTGCATACTCTATGTTTGTCTCGTATTTACTCTGACTTGTGCTTTTAACTGCGTGTGATTTCTCGTGGGTTGCACAAGAATTTTTTATGAGCCTATTCACCCCCCTCTAGGCTAGGATCCAGATCCAAAAAGTAGAAAATTGCTTAGTTACTAACACAAATAGATTTATGGATGGATTTAGGGATTTAGGGATTGTTTGAACCCCGCGCAGTCGAACTGTTTGAACTCCGTGCAGTCGAACTGTTTCCTGTTGTCGGTGACGATGGAATCCGAACAAAACTCTTGGAACCCCGTGCAGTCGAATTGTTTTCCGTTGTCAGTGACGATGGATTTAGGGATTCCAAACATGCTGATGATGGAGTTCCATGCGAAGCTCTTTACCTTCTTCCATGTGATGGTGGCCAAGGGTTCGGCCTCGAACCATTTGGTAAAGTTGTCCAACGCTACGATAAGGAACTTCCTCTGCCCTTTCGCAAAAGAAAAGTGGCTGAGAATGTACAGCCCCCACTTGGTGAAGGGGATGTGGCTAATTATAGGTACAAGGTCGGCTGGAGGTGACGAACAGAGTTTTGCAAACTTCTGGCACTCCGAGCATTTCCGAACGTACTTTGCCGAGTCGTGGGCCATAGTCGGCCAGTAGTACCCTTGCCTTATTAGGATCCTCATCGCGACCATCTTGGCATGGTTCCCGCAAAGTCCTTCATGAACCTATCGGATGCCATAATCTTTTTGATGCGATCCAAGGCACTTGAGGTAGGGTAAGGCGTCAGGTTTGGCCCAATGCCTTCTGTATAGTACACCTTCGTGGAGTACGTATCAAAGAGCCCTCCACTCTAGCGTTCAGTGATCCTCCTAGTTTGCAGGGACCTCGTGGTGGCAAGGAAACGCACGATGGGGTCCATCCAGGAAGGTTCTGTGTCGATGTTCATTAGCTCCCCTCCCTCCGTGTTGGGGCTTTGGAGGTTCTCGACGTTGATGGCGTGACCCAACTCTTTGAGGGAAGAGGAGGCCAGCTTGGAGAGGGCGTCTGTGTGAGCATTTTTTGACCTCAGCATGTGGACGGACTCGTCGTACTTGAACCTGGATAGTTAGGACTTGGTCGAAGTCAGGTAGCGCTGCATGGTTTTGATCTTGGGCTACGTACTCTCCTTGTAGTTAGCTGATGAAGAGCCTGGAGTCACCAAGGAGGCGCACCGAGTTTGCCCCCAGTGACCGGGCTAGTTTCAGACCAATGATAGCAGCCTCGTACTCGGCTATGTTGTTAGTGGCTGGAAATTCAAACCGGAGGGCATACTTTGTGGTGTTCCCGTCACTAGTAGAAAATGGTGTATCAGCCACGGATCATCAGCCACGGACCAAATCTGTGGTAGATGTTTGAATAACTGCCATGGATTAGTCCGTGACAGATGTTCCGTGGCTGATGAGACTAACAGCCACAGAATATCGGTCACGGACCAAATCCGTGGCTGATGAAGCTCGTCTGCCATGTACATTTTCGTGTCAGATGTCTTTAGCCGCGGAAATTTTTGGTCAATCCTGTACTAGAGAAATTTTTGGCCACGTCAGCCAGTTCTAAAATATGCCCGTGCTCTCGATCAATTTTTCCCTCACCCAATATTTTTGCCAGGCGGGCGAGCGCGGCTGACATAAGCCCGCACTCTCGATCATTTTCCCCCTCACCCAAAATTTCGCCCAAAAATTTTCCCCCTCACCCAAAATTTTTGCCAAGCGGGCGAGCGCGGCTGACATAAGCATGCACTCTCGATCATTTTCCCCCTCACCCAATTTTTTTGCCATCTCTCTCTCTCTCTCTCTCTCTCTCTCTCTCCCCTCTCTCTCTGTCTCCCTCCCAATCTTTCCCTTATCGCCTTGCGGCCTTACGGCGGCGGCGACATCCCTGGCGGTGGCTGACGGCGAAGGTGCACCTCCTCCCCTTTGTCCCTCCCATGGCTCTCTCTCTCTCTCTCTCTCTCTCTCTCTTGGGGTTAGGGTTTGCGGTTGCCGGTTAAATGAGGGGAGGAGGGGCAACGACCCATCCTCCTCTCCTCCCCTTCTGGTGCCCCATCTTCAGTAAGGGAGGAGAGGTGCCTCATCCTCCTCAAATTTTTAAGCCTAATATTTCTCTTTTTCCCCCAGAACTCGTTTATCTCTCTCCTTTTCAGTATCTGTCTATAACAAAAGATCACAATGCTGCGACCAAGGCTCCCCTCAAACTCCGAGATATCTTCGCTCACTTGTCCAGTTTGATGATATCTGAAGAAGACATCACCTCTATCCCCGATCTCGAAGAGGCCATCCACTTCGAGATCCTTCTTTGGGTTTACTTGAAGATTCACAGGAGGGTCGGCGGCTGGAAGAGGTCATCGTCGTCGGACTTCTTGAAGGCGGCCAACACCATGCTGCTTCACACCATCAGCGAGTCTGAGAAGGCTGCTTACGTCGCACACATCAACAGCTACTTGGCCGGAGATAGCTTCCTGAAGAATTACATGCCCATCGATCCCATAACCGATGATCTATTCGATATCACAAAGGGATGGGTTCTCTTATGGTTGGCTTTTCTTTTTTGATTTCTTGTGTTGTTGTTAGAATTGGGTGTTTATAATTTGGACTGAGGAGTTTTTTGGTGATTTGAAGCAAACTCATCAATGTGGCTTGTCCAGGGATGATCGACGAGTGACCGACCAATATGAAGAGAATGCTGAATCCATGGGAAAAGAACGAGAATCATACATTGTGCTTGAATTCGGCAAAGGCGATCGGGTGCACTGTGGTTAATATTGGGACACATGACCTTGCTGAAGGGAGAGTGAGTATTAAGATTGTTGTGCTTTAAACTAAATGGATTAGCATTAGCATTGTTTAACTATACATTAGCATTGTTTCTCTGCTTACTATGCATGAAATTTTCAATATTTACTGTAATGTGTTAACTCCAATGTAAGTATGATGAAGTGAATTGAGTTAAGCAATTAGTAAACTGGAACTATGTTTTCCTTTTAATGCATTCAAACTTTACATTGATGGATCGCCTCTGAGAGTTCTATGTAATGTTAATCGTGGATGGGTTATTGCTGAGATATTTTAGTTATTGTTTTGACAGTCACAACATTTTTTGCATCTATAATTTTGTTGTGTTATTTTGTCTTGCACATGTAGTCAAATCCTTTGACTTAATATAAGAACTTCAATTTTTACTGCAGATGAAATGATCTAAATTAATTCAATCATTGTCTCTTAAGCAAATAATATGGCTGAAACTCTTCAAAGCAAAACATTTACTAATGGTGTTTAAATGAAAATTAGTTGACTCACTCACTATCCTAAGCATTGCATATAATGGTCTTAATACCAATTCAGAGAGTTTGCATTGCAAATGGTAGAGAACAATATACCCTTTATATATTCGATTACTTTTATATGAATGGTTAGGATTTAATAGGGAAAGAGTTGAACATGACATTAGTACGGGACAATATTGAGTTGCTTTGCATCATAAAATCAGATGAGATATATAGATATCTGAGCTGTATGATTACAAAAGAATGACAATTTTATAACAAGATGCAATTGATTATTTGTTTAATTTGGTGTCAGACAAGCATATGTATAATAGTAACTACTATATTTGTACCACGACATTTTTCTTGTTGTGACATCTGTATTTTGCTTTTAAAGTTTTTGGATGAGAATTATTTCACCAGAATATTTTCGGGCGTGGTTGAAGGATTTTTGCCGTAGATGTGTATTTATACATTGTTTCATAAAGCCAACCGTTATAATAAGCTTGATCTCAAGATACATCTTGATTGCTCTCGAAGGAAATATGCCACCGCGATCTCAAACTAGAAAATATTCTAATGGATGGAAGCCCGATTCCATGCCTATATGCGACTTTGGTTACTCAAAGGTATCGAATGCTTTGAATCCCTGGTTCGATTATGCAAATTTTCTATGATCACATAAACATGAAATTTTCCACACTGAATGGTTTTGGCATTGAACTAATTATGCCCAGATTCTGCATATGTAACAAAAATCTATGTATGCATGTACTTGGGCAATTAAAGTTAAACAGAAGAGATCACTGAGGTGTAATCGTTTTATATTTTCGTATTGCTTAACTGTGATGCATACAATGTTTCGCTATGCATTCAGGTTTATTACATTCAATGCCAAAATCTACGGTAGGGAATCCAGCCTACATTGCACCGGAGGTTCTTTCACGAAGAGAGTATGATGGCAAGGGATATATTCTAGTTGTAATATTCCTTTGAGTGAGATTTGTTCTTTATTCTCTTCAACTATTTGATTAAGATATCGTTATGGAGAGTCCTGCACATGGTAGATGTTTGGTCATGGGTGTCACATTATACGTGATCTGGGTTGGAGCCTATCCCGTCGAGGATCCTGCAGATTCTAGAAATCATTGCAACAATGATGTTTGTGTGTGGCAGGTAACAGGGAAAGCAGTCATGCTGGATGAGATTATCAACTATGTTCAATCATTGCAACCTCAGGTTGAGATATCCTGGATGAGATTTTATGCTTGCTATGATTTTTCTTTTCAATGTAATTCTAACAAATGTAACTTGAAGATTAGCTAGTGTGTTTTTTCTTGATAGTTTCTATCCATGAAGCTTGCAGCGGTGAACCCAAGTATCGACTTAAACATAGAAAGCCTTTAATCAAAAGATGTAAGTGACATCTTTTTTTTTTGCTAAAAGCTTGGGCCTGCTATATGAATCGAACATATATCTAGAATTATTGTTGTCTAACATAGGTCCAATACATGTTGGTCATTGAGTTATAATGAATAATTCTTCCATGAAGAAATGTGGACATGAACATATGTATTTCTAATGGATAATCGATGATGAGTTTCCATTACTATATATTGAGAGAACCTGGTGATTAGAGAACATCACAGAGATGGGAAAGATGAGAATTATTCCAAATTTTAATTGGTTGACCATTAACCATTCGTTATTACACCAGAATATTCTCAAGGTCATGTCCAGTTATTCTACAAAGATTACAATGTCATGCTATTTCTTATTTGCTTGTACAAAAATTTATTGGTTAGCTCTGCCTAGGTATTAGGAGAGAAAAAGGATAGGTTTTACTACTTAAAAGGGACACTCGCCTGACATGTGCTTGCTTGTTGCCGGAGACTCTTGATTGTTGCAGGAGACTTTCTGCACATTTACAAGCTTGCAATTAAATGGACTTTGATCTTTTTATACATCAAACATCTGGTGCTTGCGTTTGTACCTTCATGCTTGATTATCTGTCTGTAATGTATATCTGGCTGTTGGAATCAGTGTTCTTAGTCTCAAAGTGCAGCTCTTTCAGTTAATTTTTAAAGCATACAGTGCTCAACATAGTTGATTAAGCCATAAAAAACTTAGAATCAGATCTATTTCATATTAAGACGAGCATATGCATATCAAAGCTATGTAATTATCAACAGAAATGCAACTGCACATAGAATTTTCGTACCATCAATTATTGGCATTCCATTGCATAATAATCCCCCATAACATATTTAAATAAAACTACATGTTCAGAATACCCAAGATTGAGTAGATTACACCCTCAATCTGGACTCAAACACTAGAAGCATTGGAACTGGAGATTGGTCCATAGAAAGAAGGATCATGCTTCTAGTTCTTGAAATATATTGCTCTCATTATGCTGCCTTACATGTCTCATTTGTATGATGTACTCCCGGTTTTTGTATGTCAATTACAATTCAGTCATTCATAACACAACAATGCATTTGTATCATATATATTGTACATTGTAGGCATACATAGTGGATATTCAATCAATAACATATATACTGTATTGTGATAGTTCTGGTACTTGTATCGCTGTTTCTGCTTGTTGCTTCTTTTAGATAATGAATTTTGGTTATATTTTGCAAATTATCTCGTAATTTTACAGAGAATATATGCTCCTACTGTAATGCTTTAGGATATACAAATGCTTTTAGCCAACATTCTTGCGATTTTTCTTAGCTATATGTTAGGGTAAATTAGCGTTAATTTCCTTGTACTCTTATGGAATCTAGCTTATTATCCTCTGTACTATCAGTTTTTAGGATAACCATCTTTGGCTGAACCTAGTTTAACATCGAATATATCCAGTGATGGTTATTTTAGATGTTGAAAGTATATGTAAACTAAATTTCCTAACTTCACATGGGTGTTCAAGCAAATAACAAAGGGGAACGATTTTATCCATTAGTGGGTGTGACAATTGGGGTAGTCATTTTTCATTTAGGCAGTAAACTCTCACAGGCTTTAATCTCTTGTCCCATGAGGTATGGGTAGGTGCTCTGCAACTTTGCAGTGCCTCGTTTGTTTTTCTATTTTTTTGCTGGGAGTCATCATCTACCTGCAGCAGCACTTTAAATGATAAAAGGAGGGGAGAACATTACAGTGTTTACGAAGAATAAGCCCACTTATTTATTTCAATTTTTGTTTCAGGAATCACGTCCGCAAGGCGGAGCCGGTGGAGGACTGGAGGGTGGAGATATGAGGTGAGAGTTTAATTGTTTTTTACTCTGTGTTTGGGGGAGTGATGAGGGGGGTGAGTGGCCGTTATGATGAGATTGAGAGTTTACTTTGTATTGAAGGGGTCGAGGGGCTGTCATATTGATGTGGAAACTTTTTGTATTGAAGGGGCCGAGGGGCTGTCATATTGATGTGGAAACTTTTTGTATTGAGTGGGCCAAGGGGCTGTTATGTATTTGTATGTGGAAACCTTTTGTATGTGGAAAACGTTTCTATTGAGGTATGTTGATGTATGTGAAAAGTTTGTATTCATATAGTTTCTTGGAATTTGTTGATGGATGAGAATTTTTTAATTGGATTTTTTATATTGTTTATTTATGGAAATTTTGATTGTATAGCGATGTTTCTTTCTTGTTATTTATATATATATATCGATGTTTCTTTCTTGTTATATATATATATATATATATATATATATATATATGGGAATTTTGATTGTAAATGAATTTATAAAATTTTTGAATTTTTTTTTAAAAAAATAAAAACATTAGCCACGGACTATCAGTGGCTAATAGTTCTAGCCACAAAATTGTATTTGGAAAATATCCGACGCGGAAACCTCTTCGCCACCGAGAATCCGTGGCAAATAAAACAATCTTGCCACAGCATATCCGTGGCTAATGCAGGTTAGCCACGGTAATTTTTTTGGAAATCATACGTAGCTAATATATTTTTGCCACGGAATTTCTGTGGCAATAGTTAAAACAATAGCCACGACATATCCGTGGTTAATGCGGTTGACCACGGAATTATTTTCTGAACTTTTCCGTAGCTAATATATTTTTGCCATGGACATTCCGTGGCAATAGCTAAAACAATAGCCACAGGAATATTCGTGGTTAATGCTGTTTACCACGGAAATTTTTTCTGAACTATTTCCGTGGCAAAACTACTTTTGCCACGGATTTTCTGTGGCAATAGGTGGAACAATCGCCACGAAATTTTCATGGCTATAGTCCCGTGGCTAACTTTTCCGCCACGGAATTTCTTACATTTGCCACGGATTTTTGGCATTTGCAATGGCACTTTCCCTCACGGAACAATAGCCACGGAATTTATAAAAAACCGTGGCTATTTGGTAATAGCCACGGATTTTAGGGTATTAGCCACGGATTTGTCCGTGGCTAATGTCCAATTTTCCAGTAGTGCGTCGTGGGATCAGATGACGATGCCCACTCCACTGACTGCATTGGTTGCAGATCCATCCACATGGATGACCCACACGCCTTTTCCTCTGGTCCATCATTAGGAGTGTTGTCAGTCAAAAAGAGGGATAAGGGGTGAGGCATTACCATGTCCAGGCTTGCCCCGTCGGCAGGTGTCGTATTGCCAATGGTACACTCGGCAATGAAGTCCGCCAGTACTTGCCCTTTGATAGCCGTCCTTGGTTTGTATCTGAGCTCGAATTCACTCAGCTCGACCCCCCAGTTTAGCATCCTCCATATCCGATCAAACCTCTCGAGGTTTTGCTCGAGCTGGGAGTCGATCAGGACCAGGATGGTGTGGGCTTGGAAGTAGGGTCGGAGTTGCCGTATCGAGAGGACGAGGGCGTATGCCAATTTCTCCAAGGGGCTGTACCGCTCCTCCACGTCTCATAGAGCCTGACTGGTGTAGTACACTGGCATCTACACCCCTACGTCTTCCATGATTAGCATTGAGCTCACTTATTCCCCGGTGCTAGCCAAGTACATGCTCAGGGGTTCCCCTTCTGTAGGCTTGGAGAGGAGCAGGAGGCTGTGGAGGTATTCCTTCAGTTTGACAAACGCATGAGCATAGCTCGCGTCTCACTCTAAGTCTTTTCTCTTCCCATCCTGCACGACGAGGGCCCTTCTCAGGACCCTGAAAAACAGGAGCGATCTTTCTGCCATTTGGATAGGAAACGCCCCAGGGCCACGATCCGGTCGTTCAGCCCCTGCAGCTCCTTGATAGTGGTCGATTCTCTCATGTTAATCAGAGTCGCAATCTTGTTTGGGTTAGCCACAATGCCGCGGTTGGTGATCATGAAGCCCAAGAAGTTTCCAGACTTCACCCTAAACGTGCATTTTGTAGGGTTGAGCCTGATGTTGTGCTTCCGTAATTGTTCACAGGTTTTCCAGAGGTCGGTGATGTGGTTAGCTGGGCTTTTAGACTTGACTAACATGTCGTCTACGTAAACCTCCAGGTTCCTCCCAACCTGGGAGCCGAATACTATGTCGACCATTCTTTGATAGGTCGCCCCTGTGTTCTTCAGACCGAATGTCATCTTGGTGTAGCAGAATGTCCCACGATCGGTGATGAAAGACATTTTTTCCTCGTCTTCTCGGTCCATTTGAACCTGGTTATATCCGGAGTAAGCATCCATGAAACTAAACATCTTTGTATCCTGAGGCATTGTCAACGAGGTGGTCGATGCTGGGTAACGGATAACTGTCCTTGGGATAGGCCTTGTTGAGGTTAGTGAAGTCTACGCACATTCGCCACTTGCCACTTGAATTTTTCACCATTACTACGTTGGCTAGCCAGTCGGGATACCAGACTTCTTTGATGAATCCAGCCTCGAGTATGTGCTCAACTTCCTCGGCCGCGTCCCTCATCTTTTCGCCGCCCAAGTTCATCTTCTTTTGCCTGATCGGCTTGAAGTTATGGTCGGCATGTAGTTGGTGGGTGATTACCCAGTGGTTCATGCCAGGCATGTCTTCGAGTGACCAAGCGAAAACGTCCAGGTTGGCTTTCAGGCATCCGATCAGTTCATCCCTCATGGCGGGGTTGAGCTCCGATCCGATTAACACTAACCTGCCTTCCACGCTAGTGACATGAATGAGCTCCGGTTTCTCCACTGGAATGGGTCTTGAGTCATCCGAGCCCCATCTCCAGTCGAGAAGATCCATCGGGTTGTACCGTTTCCCGACATGCTCCTAGCTGGACAACTGGTAGCAGGTTCTCGATCTCGCTGGGTCGCCCTCATCCTCCCGACTCCTTGCGGGGTCTTGAATTTGACCATTTGATGGAGGGTTAAGACAACAGCCCAGGCCGTGTTGAGGAGCGGCTAGCCGATTATCCCGTTATAAGCCAATCCAACTTTCAAGGCCATGAACTCTATCGTTAGAGTGATGAGTGGGGAGGTTCCCCGAGAGTCACTGGGCGGTCAAGGTGGCCGTCGGGCCAGCCCGGCCCGGCCCGGGGGGGTGATAACCCCCCAAGCCCGGCCCGCAGCCCGCGGCCCGGCGGGCCGCGGGCCGGGCCCGGGCAGGTCACGGGCCGGCCCGGGTTTAATGTATTTTTTTAAAAGACTTCAAAAAAAATTAAAAAATAATAGAAATTTTTTTAAAAATATGTAAAAACAATATTAAATCATTATAAATTATTTTAACATTTGTAAAATATTTTACATGTCATATATATTTTTTAAAAATTTAAAATACTTGTAAGCTAATGTTTTCTTATTTAGAATAATTTTTTATTAATTATAACTTGTTCTAAAGAAGTAAAAATAAGTTTAGAATGATATTAAATTTTTAAAAAATTTATAAGTCCTATATAAAATATTTTACAAAGGTTAAAAAAATTTAAAATTACTTATATTATTTATAAACCTAAGTTAGATAATTTAGCCCGAAATTCACGAAGGTCCCGGGTTGAACCTTTAAATTTCATTAATTAAAATTTTTTTGAGGCACAAAAGACCAAAATAACCCTCCAATATGTCCGTTTTATGGCTGTTGGGACGGTTTTTTGGTCATTTTGGCAGAAATTGACCTAACTACCCCCCAATATAGCTGTTTATGGATGTTGGGGGGGTATTTTGGTCAAAAAGACCAAAAAAACCCCCCCCAACAGCCAAAATATGGATGTTGGGAGGCGGGGCGGGCCGGGCGGGCCAGCCCGGCCCGCGGCCCGCCGGGCCACGGGCCGACCCGGCCCGACCCGGCCCGGCGGGCCGGGGGGGGGGGGGGGGGGGGGCAAATTCCCGGCCCGCCGGGCGGGCCGGGCCGGGCCTGGTCAACGGCCCGGCCCGGGTTGACCGGGCCGGGCCGGGCCGGCCCGAAAACCGGGCCGGGCGGGCCGGGCTCCGGGCCGGCGGGCCATTTGGCCACCTTGACTAGGCGACGGGTCATTCCAATGATCAGAGCAGAATGTCCCGTGAGGCCGACTACGGGACCGAAACAGGGCTATAGGTCGCCCACACGCATCCCCATCTTCTCTAATGTTGACATAAACAGGATGTCACACAAGCTTCCCGTGTCGATGAGCAGTCGTCGGACCAAGGAGGTGTCAATGACTGCCAAGACGAGCAGTGCATCATCGTGTGGCAGCTCGACCCCCTCCAGGTCCTCCTCGAAAAAGCAGATGGGATGAGGGCCATCTCTGGTCTTCTCTCGGTCTACATTCATTGCTTGCAGGACGCTCGGCTCCTTGGTTCAGGACGAGCGTCTGGTGGCCTTGGAAAGGTGGAATTTGGCAGAGTCTGGTGCGGGTGCTGTCGCGGCTGTGCTCCTCCGCCCCTTGGCATGCAGGCACGCCATTTTTGGTGTGGTGTTTGATGTGGATTTAGACTCGTCTTCCCACAGACGGTGACATATGCTTTGGGGTGTTTTCTCACCGGCGGTTGATAGTTTGGAGTCCCAGAGTCGATTGTTCGAGCGTTTGCTTGGGTGAAAACACGCGGATCCGTGTGTCAACGTGTCGAAGGGCACCTTCGGCAGAACGAAAGCTTCCTGGAACGATTGGTTGAACGGGCCTGGGGCTCGAGAGCACTCGGACCCGGACGATGGGACGCCGAAGGGAAGCTTCGACGGGTTGACATCTCCTTCGATCTGCACAGACAAGAGAGCTCGTCAGGGGGGTCGGACCTTGGTTCCGACCAAGTCCCCTCCGATGCTTAAGTCAGCACTTGTCTGAAGGATGCTTAGTGGGATCGAGTATGGTTCACGGAGAGACCAATACACAAGTCCTCAGGCTGATCTGTGGAGGAGAAATGTGTGAAGTGGAAGAAATGTCTTGGAGAGGTGGAATACCTGAGATATGAGCATTCAGGGTTCGATTCTTTGGTGTTTCGCCTTTTCGGCCTCATGTAGGAGTCCGCATGTCAACACCTTTATGGCGTCATGCAATCTTGCCCTTCGTACCCGCCCGTTTGATGGTCCCTTCTATGGTGATCAAGGCAGGCATGATCGGGGGAGCGGTTCCTCGAAGGGTGGGAGGCCAATGGTGCCCCGAGTGGCGGTGTCGGGCAGCGATGCCTCGTGTCCACTTTTGGGGCATTTTGGGCTTGTGCCCAGTTCAGCTTCTTGGTCGTGATGTTGGCTCGTCTTTCTTCGGCCCATTTGGAAGGTCGTATCAATAGTAGATGATAATTTGATCAAAAATCCTATTCACAGATAATGGGTGTAAATGAGGAAATAAGAGCATGTTTCTTTGCATGGAAAGCTGCTGAGATTCCTCAAAATTGACACTGTTACCGATCAATTCCTATCCTATTCATGCACTTTCCGTCTGCATTTTCTTCATTGTGTTCCTTTGATTTGCTTTGCTATGGACGTAGGACCCGCCGTTTGCTCCGACGTGGAGTCACAACCGCTGCTCGCAAAATCCCCCTAATTTGCGCAGATTACGACAGCAATCCCCCAAGCAGCCAATTGCGTGCGTGCTTTTGATTTTTTGTGCTTTTCGCCTTTTTTTGTTTTTTAATGCCAACAGCAACTAGATGCACGCGCGTGAGGTTTTTTTGGATTTAATAAGTAGTTTTTTTAATGGCAGCAGCAACTAGATGCCCATTAATTAGTTTAATTATTAGTTTAATTATTATAACATCGATTTAATAATTAATTAGTTTATTTAATTAGTAAATGGTTAGTTTAATGATTTTAATTAAATATATTACTTTAATAATTAGTGGGCCCCACACCACTTTTCTCATCCAACAATCTCAATCCCACTTTAACCAAAGAAACACAAAACTTTAGTGTGGGACACACATACAACTCTCAAACCAACTTTTCAACCCATTTTCCTCCAAAAGAAATACAAAACTCTACTTCCCTCTCCTCAAGAATCCAACATGGATTTACTATCACAACAGTAAATCCCAACATCACAAAAAGAAACATGCCCTAAAAAGGTGACTGGTGCATTTACACGACAAAGTCAGTCTCTTGTCACCATCAGAAGACACTGACTTCTAAAGTCTGAGATGTTGTCCACATACACCTCAACATCTGCAATAATTCGGTTCCAACAAGAAGCATGATGGAAGCCACTTGATGAAACACCTCAAGCAAATCCACGTGACTATTTTTCATTGATGTTTGATGATTCGATCCATAGGCCTACTTTGGAGAACTACTTTACGCACTGATGCCGAAGAATGTGGATTTTGTGATGATCTTTACCCGGACAAATTACACACAAGAACCAATCTAGGAACAAACAGTCCATATATATATATATATATACTACTAGTCATAACCCGTGCCCGCGGGCATGGTTCATTTAAGATTTTCCCTTGCGAAATCTTTGTTCCCCTATTTTTTTTTTCAAAGCCAAAATTTAAAAGAAAAACAAATTAGCTTACAATATTTAGCGGCACAGGCACCTTCGGCGTGGGTGCCTTCGGGGCGGAACAACAAATTCAGCGCATGCGCCTTCGACACAGAACAACAAATTCGACGTAAAACAACAATTTCGACGCAGGCGCCTTAGGCGCGGAACAACAAATCAGCGTTAAAAATGGTGCGTGCGCCTTCGGTGCGGAACAACAAATTTAGCGCATGCGCCTTCGACACAGAAAACCAAATTCGACGTGGGTGCCTTCGGCGCAGAACAACAAATTCGACGTAAAACAACAATTTCGGTGCGGGTGCCTTAGGCGCGGAACAACAAATTCAGCGCATGCGCCTTCGTCACAGAAAACCAAATTCGACGTGGGTGCCTTCGGCGTAGAACAAAAAATTCGACGTAAAACAACAATTTCGGCGCGGGTGCCTTAGGCGCGGAACAACAAATCAGCGTTAAAAAATTTAGCAGGCGCCTTCGGCGCGGGCGCGGCTTCATATACGTATAATCCGTGCCCGTGGGACACTGTTCATTTAAAAATCTTGGACCCACTAATTTTAAACAAACATCAATAATTATTAGTTTCCCCTGAAATATCAGCAGATGTGATCGAAATTTTACAGGGTTTTGCAACACGGATCAATGAGTTGGCAGCATTCTCCTGCATTCATTCTCCCACAGCTCGCGTTCATTCCCAAGATGAGATTGTGTGTGTCTACAACATTTTTTATCATAACTAATATTAAAAAGGCAATTCCTAATTTCAATGTTTTTGTGTATTCCCAATAAATTTCTCTTCAACCCAAAAATTTCCCTCCAAAACTTGATGTGACATTGCCACATAGGACAAATTCAAAATCTGCCCTTAATTGTAATATAGATATCCAAATTCTCTTATCCAACTTCTCATGTCCAAATTCTCTTATCCAATTTCTCTTGATAAACATCCCTCTTTTATATAATAGACTAGTCATAACCCGTGCCCGCGGGCACGGTTCATTTAAGATTTTCCCTTGCGCAATCATTGTTCCTCGAAATTTTTTTTTCAAAGCCAAAATTTAAAAGAAAAACAAATTAACTTACAATACTTAGTGGCACAGGCGCCTTCGGCGTGGGTGCCTTCGGCGCAGAACAACAAATTCGACGTAAAACAACAATTTCGACGCGGGCGGGTGCCTTAGGCGCGGAACAACAAATCAGCGTAAAAATATTTAGCGGGCGCCTTCGGCGCGGGCTTCATATACATATAACCCGTGCTCGTGGGGACACTGTTCATTTAAAAATCTTGGACCCACTAATTTTAAACAAATATCAATAATTATTAGTTTCCCCTGAAATATCAGCAGATGAGGTCGAAATTTTACAGGGTTTTTCAACGCGGATCAATGAGTTGGCAGCATCTCCCGCGTTCATTCTCCCACAGCTCGCGTTCATTCCCAAGATAAGATTGTGTGTGTGTGCACAACATTTTTTTCATAACTAATATTAAAAGGCTATTCCTAATTTCAATGTTTTTGTGTATTCCCAACAAATTTCTCTTCAACCCAAAAATTTCCCTCCAAAACTTGATGTGACATTGCCACATAGGACAAATTCAAAATCTGCCCTCAATTGTAATATAGATATCCAAATTCTCAAATCCAATTTCTCATGTCCAATTTCTCTTATCCAATTTCTCTTGATAACATCCCTCTTATATATATATATATATAATATATATATATATATATATATATATATATGCAAAAAATGTACCTAAGAATGACCTCGGGTAGAGATACCTGAGCACACCCCCGCTGTTCGGGGTTTGTGAGTATTTTTTTTTGAAATTTTTTTGCAGTAGGTAGATATACTTGTTATGTAGCTTCCCACAAAATTTCAGCTCGATCCGACACCGTTTGAGCCTCCGTTCATCGATTTCAAAAACGTTGCGCAAAACTGTCCAGAGACTGCTTTAATCTGTAGCCATCGTGCCTGTTGCTTTATTCGATAGCTTTTTTGTGCCGGTGGATACCCATGTTCTAATTTTTCTTGATCATTTGTATTATTTACTGGTTTAGAAATCAGTTAGTCTACCCTGTGCCTGTTACACCCGCACCCCGACAGCACCAACCCCCATCACACGACATTCCCCGTCCGGTCGACGTGACCCCCTCAGCCCCCGAGACCTCGCCAGCCATCTCTTCTTCCCCCGAGCAAAACCCAAGATTGCATCCAAAACATGGCGAAAGGAAATGAAATTATCTACGGACTTTTTCATGGCTAGATCAAAAGAAAATTCAAGAAGTAAAACTCCAAATTTGTACAAGAATCAAAATGTGAGGTGCCCATGCAATCCAAATTAGTATCATCATATTCAAATAAAAGAGTACCTGCAATCTCTAGAGCTATATCAAAAACCAAGCAATAATCGATTCAATTAGACGCGGATGAAAATAGAGAAAATCGATCCATTTTCAAAGCAGTGACATCCATAATCAATCCTCTCCTCCGTCACTAGAGACTAGCTAGGTAGCCTCATAAAGAGAGAATTTATCTTCAAATAGCAATACCCAATAATTAATAATCATATAACTTCTTCCTCTGTTAATTATTCATTGGTATAAAGGGAAAAGCGGAGGATAAAAGGTGTAGGGGGTTAGGAGCCCCCTGCCCTTATATATATAGAATTCAATGGTGGGTGGATACCCAATGGGCCCAAAGGGCATATTCACAACTCTTCCCCTTATCGAACCAACATGGAATAAGAGATAGATTCTTCAAGATCCAAGTTAGGATAACTGCCTTTTTAAATAAAGAACAGTTTCTCCATAACTTCACATGTTTTAAGGATGTGTCTAGGGGTGGATACTTCAGGATCCAGAGTCAACGAGGTTGCCTCGTCAAAACCTTGACTATGGAAAACCCTGTGGGAAAAAACCAATAGCCAAGGGAAAAGAGTACAACACTACCGTTGACTCCCCATCATCTGACTAAGCTTCAAGCTTACAGATCTCCTATGAATCTATACATCAGTCTCCTATGTATCTATACATTCATAGTGCCATCATCCTAACCCAGTTTACATTTTCTCAATCTCTTCATCTCAATCCGACTTACAAGTTTCTCAAAGATACTAGTAGGCAGGGATTTGGTAAGAAAATCTGCCAAGTTATTACAAAATTGGATCTTCTGTACCTCAATATGCTTTTGCTTCTGAAGGTCATGTTGTGCCCTACGAAGCTACTGCACATGTACTAGAGGGAGGGTGAATAGTACTTTAAAATAATCAAGAGTGTTATTCCTAATTATTGTGCAAACATACAAACAACAATGCGGAATAGACTACAAACAATAAGAATGGACAAACGCAAACAAAGCATGTAACGGGTTCGGATCCACCCAAGTCTTCCCGACTTGTTCCCGGTGATCCTACGTCCCAACCACCCGGATCCCCTCCGGATACTTGAGTTAGAAACCACTAACCCAAGATTTTGCACTATGAAATTCCTGTGAAAAACCTTCACAAGAACAAATCATACACAATGTAAATGTGACTCCCACAACCCGGGATCACAACCTCTCTCACAACCGAGAGACACAATTACAATATCAATTGAAATGAAATAAAGAAACACTTACCACAAAATCCTATGCCTTGAGTAAATCTTACCAAATTAGGGCAAAGATGGATTTTGGGGAAGAAGATGTCACCAAACCCTAGCTCCAAGAAGTTGACCAGCAATGGAAGCCTAGGGTGGAGTTGATGACCTTGATTCAAGCTCCTTGGCTTGGAAGGCTCACAATCAATGAATCTCTCTTTGGAAATAAGAGTGAGGGAGAGATTCAAGTGAGGAGAGAAAGCTTTAGAATGGAGTTTATTTGATTCTCTTTGATTCTCAAATATCTCTAATAATCAGCCTTGAATATTCTTGAAGAACCCCTCCAAGTATATATAGGATAGAGGAAAGAGAGAGAAGAAATCGAGTCATTAAAGGCTCCAACGACTCTATTTTGAACCAGACTAGTCGGTCTAAGAAGGATCACTGATCGACTAGATTCTCAACTAGTCGGTCGGTGATTCAACATTGACCGACTAACAGGTGAACAGCCAATATGAGAAGTCCAGGCAACATGAACTAGTCGGTCTAAGAAGACTTGCCAACCGACTAGTTTCACAACTAGTCGGACGGTGAGTGATCTTTGACCGACTAACAGATGAAATAGGAAAGGCTGGATTCAAGTTGGACCAGTCGGTCTAAGAGGAAATGCTGACCGACTAGTTTATCAACTAGTCGGTCGACAAACGTTCTTTGACCGACTAACGATAAACAGTAACTTATGCTGTACAGGGAAAGCTCAACTAGTCGGTCTAAGAAGGATTCCTAACCAACTAGATCGTCATCTAGTCGGTCGGTGACTCTTCTTTGACCGACTAATTGATCAACATAGCTAGGCTGAAATGAGCAACGACATCTAAACGGTTCAAGAAGAGTTGCCGACCGACTAAATCGTCATCTAGTCGGTTGGTACTTCTACTTGAACCAACTAAGATGCACTAGAAGCCGAGGGAAGAAGCGATAGGCTTCGGAAAAGTTTCTATTGGATTTTATGATAATCCTAGCTCTAAGATATGAGCTAAATGAAGATTATAATGTAAGTTCTACTCAAGGCTTAACATTCTATTCTATAAAGCTAGAAGACAATAAATATAAACATGACGAACCGTCTTCAAAGCTAGCTTCAATCTTCGCTCTTGACTTCATTAATACTCCTTGAGCTTCAACGAAGCTTCAGGCACACGATTACGCGTATTGAGAAGTCTTGAGATGTCGCTTTTGATATACGTATTATTTTGGCGACGATCTCCATAACTGCGCTCACAAAGAGTTAGTACGAGATATTTATGTTTGCTCATCATCCAAAACCAAATCCGAAGAATCAATACTCAACATTCTCCCCCTTTTTGGTGATGACAAACCAACATAAATAATAATCAATAATAATGATTCTAATGAAATTTACTTACTCCCCCTGCATTGATGACACGTTAGTTCCGTATTCAATAATATTCATACGCATCAAGCAGACGAGGGAAATATAAAATATGAATCCTATTATCGCAATTTAGGATCTAAATCCATTTTATATCTTAACTCCCCCTGAATCTAACATATCAAATTAGATTCATGGTAAATTTCTTTGATATCAATTAGCACATTGTCATTATTATTAATTCTCTCCCCCTTTGGCATTAGCAAAAAGAGCGGGAGGAGATCAATGACAAGATTACAATGGCTAAGAAATAAAAGCATGAGAGTCTAAGAATACGACCACGGTCCAAATGACACCAAAGTAAAATACCAAATGTAAAATACCGAAGAAAATCAAAGCGTGCCAATCATGACCATAGTCGAAAATCGAAAAACAAAATCATCACACCATAGGCGAAAATCGAAAAACGAAATCACCAAACCATAGGTGAAAATCGAAATACGAAATCATCAAACCATAGGTGAAAATCGAAATACGAAATCATCAAACCATAGGCGAAAATCGAAATACGAAATCATCAAACCATAGGCGAAAATCAAAATACGAAATCATCAAACCATAAGCAAAAATCGAAATCTCCAAAACACAAATTAATTTCACTTATTGAGTTATGGAACATACTCTCCAATATCAACATTCTTAGTTAAATAGTGCATGAAAAACAATTCTATGTTTTCATAAAAGAAAATATATTTAATTCATAAAATCGTCGAACGACAAAATCAATATCAGAGACATAAATCCATTTTGAATACCAAAAGTAACATGCAAAAGTGTTATGCCAAACATATATAGAACATCATAAATCTATGGCATACACAATTCTAGCATACTAATTGAAACAAATGTAGATATTCTAACAATATATGCAATCAACACACATGGATACCAAATGTATATCAAATATAAGAAGATACTTACAACATTAAGCTCCCCCTACTTTGGTGCATCACTTAAGCACCATCAACTCCATTTGAATGAAAAACATTGCAAATCAATGAGTTGGTAGGGTTGGTATCCCATGATGAATTGAACCTAGAAAGCATCATTTTGGTATCCAAAAATCCTTTTGGATCCTATGTGTTAGGCAACAAATTTAACATATTAAATTCAAATAAACGTAACCCATAGCCATATTAAATTCAAATTCAATATGAATTTAACTTTCAAACAAACATGCATATCCAAGATCAATATGCAAATAAAAATATAATAAACCAATTCTTACCACAATTGCTTTGGTACCCATAAAATGAAATTAAACTTATGGTACCAAGCAATGAAGGATCAAAGGAAACTAACCCTTCGGAAACCAAGTCCATGAGGACCGTGATTTCTCAACATAATCATCATTCAAAATAATATCATTAATATACGATTACACATACATATCCTTAGCATTCATGCTTGTGTTCTTCGGACCCCAAGTAGTGTATGTCTTAGGAGTCCTAATCCTATTGGGAGCATGCATACGATGTTGATGTCTATGTGATGCATGTCGTGGATAATCATATGGCATATGATGCAATGGTGCATGATGATAATTATTCATATGAGAATGTGAATGAACATATGCATGTGGTGGAACACGTGCATGAGTGTGTCTCACATGGTGTGCACGTGCTCGTGGATGCGGAGCATAAAAATCATCATATGTGCTAACATGTGGAGTAGGATGTGCGTTCCTACGTGGCATGGTATACATGAAAGCATGACCCCTCTTTGGAGGTCTACCCAAAGTGGGTTTCTTTCCAAATGGGGGTGTGTACCTAGCGGAAGCACCATTGGTAGAAGAACTACCCATGAAGTGTGTACTCCCACTAGTAGAAGCATCGAACGATGGCCTAACAAAGGTCATGGCCGATTTGGATGAGTCTCCCATCTTACACCCCAAGCCAATGTGATGACCGGAAGTAAGTCATTTAGGATATTATCCAAATGGCCCTTACCTTTATTGAATTCTTGAATTCGGCCTAATGTGCACTCATACTTCTCGGTGAGAGAATGCATCGAAGCATTCAAGGTGGACACTTGAGATGTGAGTGCACAAACACGTGATTTGAGATTCTTATTCTCAATACTCAAAGTTGAGTTTTGAGACGTCAAATCCGCTATCACATGTTCATCCGAATTCTCGATATGAACATGCTCAAGTTGAGATTTGAGATTTACAATCTCATTTCTCAAATCTTCAACAACGGTGTCGTTGTTGACGATGATAGGCTTATGCGAGGTTTGAAGACTAGTTAACTCATTTTTAGTCTTAATAAATCTAGTAGCCAAATTAGAAAACTTATTCCAAAGTTGTTCGTTGGCTAATCTAAGTTCATCCATAGTTACCTCTTCGCCTTCATCCTCGCTTTCATCGCTTTCATCGGAGGAGGTCTCTTGATCACGTTCCTCTTTTTCCATGAAGCACGTGTGTGATTTCTCCACACGTTCATCATCCGACTCTCCACTTGAGGAGTCCTCTTCGGAGTCAGTGAATGTGCTGACAAGTCCTTTCTTGTGCTTTCTCGACTTGTCGTACTTGGATGCCTTCCACTTCTCCTTGTGTTTGTTGAGAGGACAATCCGGCTTGATGTGTCCTGGCTTGTTGCATTTATAACACACGTGAGTAGAGGCATTAGTCGAAATAAATTTTGATTTATTCTTCAACTTACCTTATCGGAAGAATCGGTCGAACTTCTTTGCCAAATCGGCCAATGCTTCCATGTCTAACTCTTCTTCCGATTCTTCTTCCGATTCTTCATCATCGGTAGATGGAGCGGCCTTGTACGCAATCGCCTTTTTCTTTGGCTCGTCTTGCTTCAAGTACGACTTCATCTTTTCTTTCATCATGAGCTTACTGTCCTTGCGTACCTCATAAGACATCAAGGTACCCATTAGTTGTATGACAGTATACTTACTCATATCATTACCTTCCTCGATGGCGAAGGTACGCTTTTCCCAACAAGAAGGAAGTCCATCGATGATCTTTGAGACTTTCTCCTTTTGGGTGTATGTTTTCCCAAGAGCCTCCAATTTGTTGGTAATGTCAACGAATCGAGCATAATACTCTTTCATCTTCTCACCCTGTTGCATATGAAATAATTCGAAATTCTTATTAACAAAAACAAGTTTGGAGTCTCTTACCCTACTTGTTCCTTCATGCAAGATGAGGAGAGAGTTCCAGATTTGATATGCACTCTTACATGTGCATATCTTATTGAAGTCTTCGGGCTCCAATGCGCATTGCAAGGCATTCATTGCCTTGGCATTGCTTACCTCCGCGGCGCCCTCCACGGGAGTCCACTATGCGAAATCTTCTTCGGCGGGCTCGACATATTCCTTCATCGTGGCTCTCCAAAATGAAGCGCTCCGGAGGAACGTTTCCATTCGGTATTTCCAGTACCCGTAATTGTTACCATTGAAGGAGGGAGGCCTAGTTGAGGATTGCCCTTCCAAAACTGAAGAAGCTCATTGACGATCCTTGAAGACGATGTAGTCGGTGTTTGTCATAGATTTGAACTTGTAGCTTTAATCTTGGCTCTGATACCAATTGTTGTGCCCTGCGAAGCTACTGCACATGTACTAGAGGGGGGTGAATAGTACTTTAAAATAATCAAGAGTGTTATTCCTAATTAATGTGCAAACATACAAACAACAATGCGGAATAGACTACAAACAATAAGAATGGACAAACGCAAACAAAGCATGTAACTGGTTTGGATCCACCCAAGTCTCCCCGACTTGTTCCCGGTGATCCTACGTCCCAACCACCCGGATCCCCTCCGGATACTTGAGTTAGAAACCACTAACCCAAGATTTAGCACTATGAAATTCTTGTGAAAAACCTTCATAAGTCAAATCATACACAAATGAAACTTGTGACTCCC
The DNA here is from genome assembly GCA_030789695.1 of Scilla litardierei. NCBI lineage: Eukaryota > Viridiplantae > Streptophyta > Magnoliopsida > Asparagales > Asparagaceae > Scilla > Scilla litardierei. The sequence goes on along the minus strand of CM061142.1, from coordinate 358,495,366 downwards.
ACAACTCGGGATCACAAAACACACTCTCACAACCGAGAGCGAAACACTTACAATATCGAAAGTAAATTGAAATGAAAGTTCTTACCACAAAATACCTATGCCTTGAGTAAACTTACGATTTAGGGCAAAACGGATTTTGGGGAAGATGAAGAGGCACCAAACCCTAGCTCCAAGATGTAGATCAGCTATGGAGAGCTATGAGGTTGTTGGTGACCTAGGATCAAGCACTTGGCTTGGAAGGCTCACAATCAATGAATCTCTCTTTTGAAATAAGAGTGAGAAGAGATTCAAGATTGGAATGAAAGAGCTTTGAATGAGGAATGAATGCTTTCTCTTTGATCTCTAAAGTTCAGGCAATATGAACTAGTCGGTCTAAGAAGACTTGCCAACCGACTAGTTTCACAACTAGTCGGTCGGTGAGTGTTCTTTGACCAACTAACAGATGAAATAGGAAAGGCTGGATTCAAGTTGGACTAGTCAGTCTAAGAGGAAATGCTGACCGACTAGTTTATCAACTAGTCGGTCGACAAACGTTCTTTGACCGACTAACGATAAACAATAACTTATGCTGTACAGGGAAAGCTCAACTAGTCGGTCTAAAAAGGATTCCTAACCAACTAGATCGTCATCTAGTCGGTCGATGACTCTTCTTTGACCGACTAATTGATCAACATAGCCAGGCTGAAATGAGCAACGACATCTAGTCGGTTCAAGAAGAGTTGCCAACCGACTAAATCGTCATCTAGTCGGTTGGTACTTCTACTTGAACCAACTAAGATGCACTAGAAGCCGAGGGAAGAAGCGATAGGCTTCAGAAAATTTTCTAATGGCTTCTATGATAATCCTAGCTCTAAGATATGAGCGAAATGAAGATTATAATGTAAGTCCTACTCATGGCTTAACATTCTGTTCTATAAAGCTAAAAGACAATAAATATAAACATGACGAACCGTCTTCAAAGCTAGCTTCAATTTTCGCTCTTGACTTCATTAATACTCCTTGAGCTTCAACGAAGCTTCAGGCACACGATCACGCGTATTGAGAAGTCTTGAGACGTCGCTTTTGATATACGTATTCTTTTGGCGACGATCTCCATAACTGTACTCACAAAGAGTTAGTACGAGATATTTATGTTTGCTCATCATCCAAAACCAAATTCGGGGAATCAATACTCAACATGTCATGCGTCCAGAAGAACTTGGAAGAGATATGCTTCGTCTTGTCGCCTTTGATGTAGTCGTTCTGTAGCTGGGCAATACATGCTGCATTGTCTTCATAGATTGTAGTAGGCTCAAGAACACCGGGCTTCAGGTCGGTAGAGGTGAGAATGTGTTGGATCACAAAACGTAGCCAGAAGCTCTCTTTACTTGCTTCATGGATTGCTTGAAGTTCTGAATATGTGGATGAGATGGTTGTCATGGTCTGCTTCACAGATCTTCAAGATATGGCAGTGCCGCCATAAGTGAACATGTATCCGATCTGACACTTCTCTGTATGAGGATCGGATCTGTAACCTGCATCAGCATAACCAACTACAACTGTTGTTGCCCCTTTCCTGTAGAATAGATCTAAGTCTATGGACCCTTGAGGTAGCACAGAAGATGCTTAACTCCGGCCCAGTGCCGCTGTGTAGGTACAGCACTATATCTGGCTAATAAGTTGACTGCAAATGCTATGTCAGGGCGAGTGTAATTAGCCAGGAAAAAGAGTGCACCAATAGCACTTAAATAAGGCACTTCAAGGCCTAGTACTTCATCCCCCTCTTCCAGCGATCGGAAGTGGTCTTTATGAACATCCAATGATCTCACGACCATAGGGGTACTGAGTGGGTGTCACTTATCCATTTGAAACTTTTCAATAAGTTCAATGTATAAGTTGACTGATGTAACAAGATCCCATCATTAAGATGTTCTATTTGGAGACCTAAACAGAAGTTTGACTTTCTGATGTCTTTCATCTCGAAAGTTTCTGTCAAGCTTCTAGAAATCTCAATGATCTCTCCAGGAGATCCGATGAGGTTCAAGTCGTCCACATAGATGGCTATAATGACAAATCTTGTTGCCTTTGCTCTAATAAAGATGCAAGGACAGACTAGATCATTTGCAAACCCTTGCTTCACAAGGAATTCTCTCAGTCTGTTATACCACATCCTTCCAGATTGTTTCAGACCATATAATGATCTTTGTAGTTTCACTGAGTAGACGTCATGTTGTCTCTCTTTTAATGCTGCAGGCAAAGAATAACTGTCAAGTAATCTCATAAAGATGTCTCGGTCTAAATTGCCATATAGGTATGCAGTCACGACATCCATAAGCTGCATATCCAAACCTTTTTGAGCTGTTAAGAAATAAGTAATCAGAAGGTGATCGCGTCCATGACTAGGAAGTATGTGGCATCAAAATCCACCCCTGGATGTTGGGTAAAAACCATGCGCTATAAGCCTTGCTTTGTAGCGAACCATCTCGTTCTGTTCATTTCTTTTTCTAACAAATACCCATTTATAACCCACAGGTTTTACACCTTTTGGTGCATGGACAATTGGTCCGAAGACCTTGCGTTTTGTGAGTGAGTCCAACTCCACTCCTATTGCTGCTTTCCACTTTGGCCAATCATCTCTGCTTTGACATTTTGTCGGAGAGTGTGGTTCAATATCATCGTCGCAGTATGCGACGTTGATGGCAATATTGCACGCAAATGTGTCATCTATAATGGTGCTCTTTCTGTCCCAATACTCCCTAGTTCGTACATAATGTATCGAAACTTCACTTTCTCCCGAGTTTTCCTCTCTTTGTGAGTTTTGGAGAGATGTAGGAGCATGGCTTATAGTAGCATCCTGTGGTGGTATCGTTTGACCATTGCCAAGGGTCCTACTCGTTCGAGTGACTTGATCCTTGGATCTCGGTGGTCATCCTCTCTTTTTAAGAGGTCCAACCATTTCTGCGGCAGCCGAATTGCATCCATTTTGTGGTATGTCAATCCTAGATGGAGTGTTAATAGCAGGGACGTGTGATCTGACAATCTTGTGGTTGTCAGTAAATTTGTCCTGCAAGGAATGGATAGTGTTATGTATATAGATAATCTTCAGGACCTCCTCCTCACACTGACTTGTAGGCGGATCAAAATGACTTAATTTCTATGTATCCCAGGAGATACTCTCTGAAGCTTCAGGCTTCTTGGTTTGTAAGCATAGTTTTGGAAATGATGTTTCATCAAATTCACAATCTTCTAGACCTGCCTTGAAAACGTCTCCTATAATGGGTTCTAGGAATCTTATTATGGAGGGTTGTCAAACCCAATATAAATACCTAGACGACGTTATGGACACATCTTTGTCCTTTGTCGTGGTACTATGAGGACGTATACTGCATAACCAAATATTCTCAAATGTGAGACAATTGGTGGTACTCCAAGTGCTAATTGCATATGACAAGATGACTAACCTTCAAAGGGTCTGTAGTTTATTAAAGATGCATCATGTAATATTGCATGACTCCATGCATTCACCGGCAACTGGGATTGAAGTAGTAATGGACGAGCAATCCATTGCAGTTTCTTTATTAGAGATTCTGCTAACCCATTTTGGGTGTGAACATGTGCTACATGATGTTCAACTTCAATGCCCGATGCTTGGCAATAGCCTAGAAAAACTTGTGATGTAAACTCCCCCGCATTATCCAGACGAAGTTTCTTTATCTGTTGATCGATGAAGTGGGCCTGTAACTTGATTATCAGAGCTAAAAGCTTAGAAAATGCCAAGTTATGGGTGGACAGTAGACACACATGTGACCACTTATTAGATGCGTCTATCAGGACCATAATGTACATAAAGGGACCACTTAATTGGTGTATATGCCCACAAATATCCCCATGGATTCTCTCCAGAAAGTTAGGAGACTCCAAGTCCACTTTAAGTGGAGGGGGTCTCGTTATTAGTTTACCATTGTAACAGGATGGGCATGGGAAATTGCCTTTTTGAAGAATCTTCAGGTTCTTCAAATTTATACCCCTTGATCTATTTATGATGCAGTACATCATAACAGATCTAGGGTATCACAGTCTACTATACCAGCGTTGGAATTCTGGTATTTGAGGGTACTGCAGGTGCTCCGTCATGTATACTTCTGGAGAGTGAATACTTGTCTAGTAAAGACCTGTGGGGAGTCCCTCGATACGTTCCACAATGTTTTTTATACCATTTGTAAGAGACGTTACGTGCAAGAATTCTTTTTTATTATTCTCGACCGTCTCTAAGTGATACCCGTTTAAACGGATATCTTTAAAACTTAGAGGATTTCGGATCGATTTAGGTGAGTATAGCGCATCTTTAAGTTTAATATGTGTGTCATTGGGAGCAAAATGATTGCTTCCACTGATCCTTCTATTTGTCAGCTGGTCCTGAGATTGTTTTCAATGGACCAGAGTAACTACCAATGCTCATAAAGTAGTCTATACACTAAATAATAGAGTATGTTGACGCATTGTCCACTAGGCATATAGATTCCATATCTAAAAATGAAAATCATTCAATAAATACTACGAAAAGAGAATACTTTCATTAATATTTAAAAGCTGACAAACAAAGTAGCTAACATGGAATAGAAAGACATAAAATAAGATACAATGCTAGAAAGTAAGATACAGATGGTCCATGACTACAAGGTGTTGTCATTCATGAAATCTTCTGGATTCCATGCAGTAGCTGGTAACGCTGCCCCATCTATCAAGTTTGTCTCAACATGAGGCTTGAGACTTGCCTAGTAGATGTCATGTAGGTGTCTGGATGTGCGACAGTTTCTGGGCCAATGGCCAGTCATTCCGCATCTAGAGAATTTATCCTCCCAGTCTTTCTTGGGAGGACCACCTTTATTAGGCGTTCATTGTTGCTTCTTTGCCCCAAACTTCTGGTTCTGGGGAGGAGCCTGAGGAGTAGCCTTTTTCCGCTGCTTCAGTTCTTTCCATTTCTGGAACTTTGCCTTCCTTATCCATCTTCTTCTTCTGGGAAGACTGGAAATGTACCTCTGCAGTAGGTGGAAGTGAAGTGGAGCCAGGAGGGCATAGATTGTGAGTGGCAATCAACAACTCTCTGTTCTGTTCAGCCAATAGTAGGCTTGAGAGCAGATCAGAGTACTTTGTGAACTTTCATTCACGGTACTATTGCATGAGGATCATGTCCTTATCATGAAAAGACGTAAACGTCTTCTCTAACAACATCTTCTCAGGCACATTCTCACCACACAACTTCAGGCGTGAGGTGATTTGGAATAATCCTGAGTTATAATCTGCTACGGATTTGTAATCCTGTATGCGGAGGTGAGTCCACTCGTACTGTGAAAGAGGGAGTATGACATCCCTTTGATGTCTGTACCTCTCCTCAAGTGCGATCCATAGCTTATAGGGATCCTCTACAATAAGATACTCGTCCTTCAGGGTCGAATCTAAGTGTTTTCTGATATAAATAATGGCTTTCGCCTCAAGTATATCAGAAACTTCTTCTAAGTAGGGGCTTCTATGGAAGCATCCTTTTCAATTGTGGCAGTACTAATTGTTACCTTTGCTGTGGGTGTTAGATTGAATCCATGAGAGTGCAGGTGGAACTTCAGGTCCAGCTGCCAACTCAAATAGTTCGACCCATCGGCCTTCAGGACCGAGAAATCAATATTAGCACGTCTGGCCATCTGTGCAATCTAGCAACATAAAAATAACATGAATTATTTGACTATTAAAGTTAAACATCCACACATTTAATATAAACAAAAAATTAATTTAGAACTGCGGGGATCAGCCAGCTGAGCACTAAAAAGAAAAAGAAAATGTCCGAAGATACATCCCATAAATAAAAAAGTGCATAAAATAAAGAAAACTTGGGAACTTTAAGAAAAAGCCCCTTTCTGTTTATGCTAGCGCCTTCATCTCCATGGGGTGGTCCTTCAGCTTTGACTTTTACATTTATAACCTAACATACAAGTTCTCTCAAAAATGAAAAAATTGCAGAGAAATGGAAAAGTGTCTGAAACCTAGCTGATTCCTAAAAACATAGTCTAATAGCACTTCCATGCAGATATTATATACATATACAACCACGCAGATATTATATACATATACAACCATGCAGGTATTATATACATATACAACCACGCAGGTATTATATACCACCACACAGATATATGACATCACATGCATAGATTTAAAAATAATCTAACAAGTGAAGTGTGTGCTCAAATCTCTAACATTTAAAACATGTAATTATGTTCCATTTTGTATCTTTATTTATTTTTTTGCCTAACTCTATCACAATTAAATATTTTTTAATTAGTGGGCTTTAGAGGCCCAAATAATTTAAAAAGAAATTTTTGTGAAAAAATAGGCTAATTTTCGGGCTTTAGGGCAAAAAAACAACCAAAAAGAGTTAATGGGCCTCCCCCCAAAAAAGGCCCGATAAGGGCTAGGGTTCAAAAAACCCTAGGGAGAGGAAGGGGGGCCCACGGCGGCCGCCACATCGTCTGGCCGCGCCCTGTGGGTGCGGCCGGCGGCGCCTGCAGGGTGCGGCGCAGCCTGGCCGCTCCTACAGGGCGCGGCTGGTCGCGCCCTTTTAAGCATGGCATGGCTGTACACGAAGGCACGGCCACCGCGCCTTTAGGGCGCGGTCATGGATCATTAAAAAATCAATTTTTTTAAAATGTTTTTAGACATGCGGATCTAAAAAAATTGATTTTTACCGTGTTCATGAACTACGCGATCTAAAACATGCAGATCTACAGGAAAAGCAAGTCTAGATCTAAAAAAATTGAGGATTTACATTCTAGATTCGGCTATGGAATCTAGACGACGGTCGATGAAGGATACCCTTTACGCTTCCCATTGAGAAGAACAAGAACTTCTTAAAAATGACGTTGGGGATGAACTCCTCCTTGAGAGCCATCGTCTTTTTTCCTTCGAGCAGATTATTGTTGATAACGTGTTATGAAGGGAAAAGCGTAGGGTAAAAGGTGTAGGGGGTTAGGAGCCCCCTGCCCTCATATATATAGCATTCAATTGTGGGTGGATACCCAATGGGCCCAATGGGCCTATTCACAACATTCAGCTATAACTAAAATGTTAAGTATTGGATTCTCCCTACTTGGTGTTAATGATGATCAAACATAAATACTTGTGACTAATCCCCTGTTTGCAGTTAATCCATTGCCTAAGCATGTCATGAAGATCAATTAACAATGGATGGCACCCAAAGATCAATGAAAGCAAAGGAAGTGGATTGGATGATCAAAGATGGTGATTGAAGTCCTAGAAGACTTTAAGCTCATACGGTGGATAGAAGAGAGAGTTCTACAAATGTAATCTTCTTTTTCTCTTCTATTATGTAGCTTAGAAGTAGAACTATGTTGGAGCACACACACATCTTCATTTCAGTCTTAGGAAATCATTAGTTCAACTTTCTTTAGACTCCAATTCATTTCTATCAAGAATATGCATGTCATGTTTTCAACAGTCGACTGCTGAACGATTTACAGTCTCCTGTCTTAAAAAAGTTGACTGTGTTTTGTTCTACAGTCGCCTATTATGCACATACTTAATCAGTTAGTTTTTGGGCTTCTAAGCTTTAACTCTATCGAGCGACTGCTGTACATTTCACAGGCGCATGTCCAAGAGACAGTCGACTATGATTTTTAGTCAGTCGTCTGTCTATCTTCAGCCCAAACTTATACTAAGTTTGATCAGGCCAATCGACTGATGTTGCATTTACAGTCGACTGTCCAATGGCACAGTCGACTATCAATGCTTCAACAGTCGTCTGTCTTTGAGCCTCTTTACAGACTCAACTCTTTGGAAAATGTCAGGGTTTGTGACAATCATCTTTAGAAGGAATTACAGTCGCCTGTTGGATTTACAATCGACTGTCTTCTCTTCATCAGTCGCATGTCCTGTATTCCCAAACTTTTCTGAGATTGTCTCAACTTACCCAGATTATGGCCAGTCTCCTGTAGAAGGATTTACAGTCGCCTGTTGGTTTAGCAATCGACTGTCTACTCCTTATCAGTCGACTGTCCACGTGGTATGTTACAGTTTGAATTCTCACCTACCCTCTGTCACAGTGCAGCAGTCGACTATGTTTTGTTCAACAGTGGACTGTCGCGTGCGCAGATTCTATCTGTTGATCTTTTTTTCACGGATTTCAAAGGGGTATTTGGGGATTCTGTTTGAAGGGTTTGAGAAAACTATAAAGGAAGCCTATACTATTCCATTGAGAGGTTACTCATTTTGTTAGCAACTCACTCAAACATTCAAGCTTTCATTCTTTCAAGATCAAATCTCTCAAAATCCAAAAGCCCTAGAATTCCTATCTTTCATCTCTTACTCTCCAACCTAGAACCAAAGAGAAATCTTCTAGGCATTTGGTGCAGTCAAGATAAAGGGCTTTCCTATCTTCCAAGAGAGTCAACACACTCTCCTTCAAATTATACTTCAAGGCATAGGTGATTGTAAGTGTTGTTTAATTTCATATTTCATAACTTTCCCTATTTGATTTACTCTTGGGTTGTGAGAGTGATTTGCTTGCTCCCAAGTTGTGGGAGTCAAGGACATCGAGTGTATTTTGATTTCACTTGTAGGGTTGCTACAAATTGGTTTTTAGTTAGGGTTCTAACTTGAGTATTCGATGGTATCTGGGTGGAAGGGACGTAGGATTACCGAGCACAAGTCGGGAAGCGACTTGGGTAATCCGAACCCTTGAAACATCCTTGCATTTGCATTGTTTCATTTTGGGGTTTACTTTCATTCCGCATTAATTGTTGGTTAGGAGTTTAATTTGGTGTAACTATCTTTTTAAATTGCATAAACACTATTCAACCCCCCTTCTAGTGTTTTCCTCATAGCCAAGGACCATATATAAAATCCTAACAATCCAAAAAGAAAAAAGAAACAATAAATTACGAGTCACCTCCACCGGCGCATGAGAACTGGACCCCTCCCAGCACTGCCTCTACTGGAGGCCATAATTGTTACTGTTGACGATGATCCGTCGCTAGTAGCGACGGCAGAGGCAGAGGCAGAGGTAGACGTGGTGGTTCTCTTTCGTTTCTTCTTCTCATAGGGGATACCCTTTGGCCTTGGCCTGGCTCTCGCAGTCCTCGCGGAGATAAATCCTGATAGCATGCGAGGAAGGGGTTGGATTCGGGGGGTGCCACTGTTCTCCTCATATGCAGTGGAGGCAGCCGATGAGTGCATCCAGGGAGCCCTAGGCCTGTTTGAGGGGGCATGGGTCAGGGGGGTTAGGGTGGCCAAAGAATGTGCAGCCAGGGGAGTGGACATTGGTCTTGCCGAACTGGTCCAGGAACTTCAAGAACTCGATGACATACCTTGGGGTCTCGGAGAGAGAGAGAGAGGCCGTCAGACGTCGATAGCAAGGTGTCTCGGAGAGAGTGGGCATGGGCCGATAGGGGAGAGAGAGAGAGAGAGAGAGAGAGAGAGAGAGAGAGAGAGAGAGAGAGAGAGAGAGAGAGAGAGAGAGAGAGAGAGAGAGGTCTTGGAGAGAGAGATATAGGCGTCGATCTAGTAAGCCCGCGCTCGCCCGCTCTAATTTGGGGAAAATTTCGCACTCGACTGCCACGGACAGGTACACATCCCCCACGGATATATCCGTGACGGTTGCATCCATTATCTATCCATGGCAAATGGTTATTTGCCACGGAATTCCGTGGCAGATGGTCACTATCTGCCACAGATTTGTGTGTGGCAGATATTTCCCTGGCGGATGTTAGTCATCAGTTATGGATTATTATCCACGGACTAATTGTAGTAACTGATTAAACATTTGCCTCGGATTTTGTTCGTGACGGATAGTTCGTGGCTAATGTCCAATTTTCCAGTGGCGCTCTCTGTCTCTTGTGCTACTATTTCATACATCCAAATTGTGTTTTAATTTTAGCTGCTTAATATACTTGTAAGTTGAGATTTTGTTGATTAAGAATCACGTTAGGCAATACTAATTGATTTTTAGGTGAAACTTAGAGGGATTAATTTTAAGTTAAGATTTTATTTGGATAACATTATTCAACCCCGTCTAGTATCCACTTGCCAGCTACAAGATCCAACATCTTCCACCATTAGAGTTCGTAACATGTTTTGAGGCGTCCAATCATAAAGCATGGCTGCGAAATTTTGTCATGGGTTTGTGAATAGTGGATGGTGTTGAAAGACCACTTAAGTTATTTTGTGACAATAAGTCTACATTTGTATATTCCAATAACAATATGTCGACGAAGTCGAGGTATATGGACATCAAGATTATAGTTGTTACAAAAAGAGTTCAAAGTGGATAGTTATATATAGAGCATATCAGAACAAACTAGATGATTGCGGATCCACCTTATTTAGGGATTGACACCCAAAGTGTTTCATGAGCACATTACTCGTATGGGTGTTATGTCGATTGGGGATATTCTGCTTTAGTGGAAGTTTCTATTTTCTGTGTGTTCAAATATAGACATTTTCAGTTGTTTCAATTTGTGGATATTTTAAGGTTATTTTATGCAGAACTAAAGTTTTTGCTTATTTTCACTCTGATTTTAGTATGATTTAATCTCACTAAGATTTAAGAGAGGATGTGGTAGAAATATGCTTGTTAAGATCACATTACATGAAATTTCCACGCAATAAGTCCATATCATGATCCACGTCTTTCAGTTATATTGGCATACATAACCATTGATGGATAGAATTGCGACATTTGTAACGAAGGCTGCTTTGATCTTTGTAGGTTTTATTGATGGACCAGATTGGTTAAAAGTTACATTTCGGTAAAGACAACAAAGTTGAGCTCATTCGGTTATTTTTTCATAGCATAATTGTAAGGATGCACATATAACCCAAATGGAGATTGTTGGATCATTAATTAACCTTGGGCTTATATGTGAATAAGTATGTATTAGAGACTATCTAATAAAGTTAAGCCCAATTAAAAATGATCCGTTAAGTTTTGGGTATTTCAGTTTTAACGTATCTGATAAGGTATGTGCCTTTAATACACAGAGACTTAAATGGTAATTTCTATTTTAAAGATGTGTTAAAATGGAAATATCAAAAGATAACTGGGCAGTTTATACATATACACACACACACACACACACACACACTAGTCATAACCCGTGCCCTCGGTTCATTGACGATAGCAAAAATGGAAATGTGTCGGTATTCTGTGCAAATGTAGTGATTGTGAGGGGGCACGAAAATGAATTGGGAAAGTGCATAAGTGTGGGTGTGTGTGCGTGTATGTTGTGTGGGTAAAAAGTGAAATGAGAGGATTTTTTAGCAAAAAGGGGAACTAGGTGGTATTCTGTGCAAATGTAGTGATTGTGGGGGGTTTGATAACCAAAGAAAAAAAGTGGTGGGTTTTTCAAACACTCATCTCAACCCTTCTTTTACCAATATTAAATCCTAGCCATTCTTCTATCAACCTCTTTATACATCAGCATGACATCAGCTTGTCCTAGTCAGCCCTAGGATTCAAAAAAGTTGTCAAATGTAATATAGATAGATATATATATATATATACATACATATATATATACACACACTCTTACTAGTCATTACCCGTGCCCACGGGCACGGTTCATTTAAGATTTTCCCTCGCAAAATCTTTGTTCCACAAAACATTATTTTTACAGCCAAAATTACGTGGAACAACAAATTAGCGTAAAAATATTTAGCGGTACAGGCGCCTTCGGCACGAAACAACAAATTTGGTGCAGGCGCCTTCTGAACGGAACAACAAATTCGGCGTAGAACAACAAATTTGGCGAGGGCGCCTTCGAAGCGAAACAACAAATTCGCGTAAAAAATTTAGTGGGCGCCTTCAGCGCGAGAAATTATTCTCATCTTTTTGCCCCTGCGTCGAAGAGATGGTGGGCTCCACGTTGAGAGAGAGATCATTCAATCTGCAACAGCATTCGATCTGCAGCATTAAGTGCAAGTTAAAATTTTTTTTCCCAAATGCATTAATTGCATGCACTCTCCAATTCCCCATAAATTTTTATTCCTCGTAAAGTTTTATTTCCCTAAAAATTGTCTTTTCCAAAGAAATGTTTCTCCCTCCAAAACTTTCCACAAAATCTCATCTCAACCATTCAATCCTCAAGATTAAATCCAAGACATCTTTCTATCAACCTGTTTGTCCTAGTCAGCCCTAGAATTCAAAAACAGTTGTGTTCTAATATTATATATATATATATATATGCAAAGTAAGTTAGCATCTATATTAGATAGTGATAAAAGTTACAATGTGGTTAGTCAATGAGTGCAAGACACAATGGCTAGGGGATAGGACACATGCGTCGTCACCCTAGAACATTGATCTAGTAACCATGGACTGAACCACCAAACACTACTGATATACATTACAGGGTATACATTGGAATAAATTAGAGTAAAATAACTCCACAAATCCAATCCAGCTGGATGCCGACTGCAGCAAGGAGTCGAATAGAACTGTTGTGACCGCATGCATCAATTGGCCGAATGCAACAAGAAGCGGCCTGTTGCAGCTGAAGGTCGCCTGCACCAAATGGCCGAAAGCAATAAGAACTGCACAGATACCGTAAGCTCCCAGAGGCTGAACGCACCAAGAAAAGGAATGCCCGAATGTGCCCAGTGGCCGAATGCGCCCAACGACCGAATGCGCCCAGCGGCCTGTTGCAGCTGAAGGCCGCATGCACCAAATGGCCGAAAGCAATGGAACTCCACAGAAACTATATGCACCCAGAGGCTTGCCCAAATGTTGCACAGAAACCGTATGCTCCCAGAAGCAATTGAATGCACCAAAAATACTGATCAACCCCCATCTCTAATGTCCCAATTATCCAAAGCTATGCTTGCCTCATCCTCGGCCTCATTCAAATTGAGAAGGGCAATACGTACATCTTCAGAAATCTCATCAAAAAGAGCAGTCTTGGGCTTCCTTTAGTTTTCAAACACCCTTCTGTTTCGCTCACGCCACAAATGCCAAACCACGGCACCAAGCACAGTTTTAGCAAGTAATCCCAGCAATCCTTTCTTCTCAAATCTCGCCAAGTAGAAGGATCCGAGTACAGGGAGTGTAAGCACAGTTGGTCCCTTCACCCCTATCTTGAGTATAGCTCGACACATGATGTAATTTGAGAATAGGCAATCAAAGAAAAGGTGATTCACAGCCTCTGGGCTGTCAGATGTGCAAAACTCATAGAAATTGGAGTCCAAAATACGCCATTTTTCCATGTGTACCTTAGTAAGAAGCTTGCCTTTGAATGCGCGAAGAAGCGTAATTGACATTTTGGGGATGAATTTGTTGTACCATATAAGATTAGAGTATGTAAATGGGGTACCTTTGTTACATACAGCGTCCCAAGCATCTCTGAATTTAAATTCCTCACCCTGCTTCCATTCCCAAGAATCTACACCTTCTGACAAGGTAACCTGTTGAAGCAATGGTTTGAGATTATCAATTTCCACATCATCAATCCAATCAGAACCTTCCCAATCGTCACTAACTCGCCTGCTACTTGCACCATTTGGAATCCCATATAGGTGTTTCAGCGGACCACAGGGGAGCCAGTTGTCATGCCAAAATAGGGTATCATTCCCATCTCTCACCTTCCTCCTAATGATCTTCTGTGAAAGATTTCTGCAATGGAAAAGAAACTTCCACGTTCCAGATTGTGAGACATCCCCTTTTACTTTAAAGAATGTTGCAGCATCCTTATATTTGCCCCTCATATACTCCGCCCAAAGGCCTCTTGACTTCAGAAATATCCATGTTAGCTTAATCCCCGATGCTAGGTTCATGTCTGTAAGTAATCTTAATCTATCCCTCCTTCCTCCTTTGGCCTGCAAGAGTCCCTCCAGGCCCAACTTTTTGTAGAACCCCAAATAAAATTTCTACACATAGATGTAAGAGTTCGCAAAACAGTGGTAGGAACTCTATATACTTGGACCCAAAAATTAATCATGCCATAAATAACGGTTCTTACCAGCTCAATACGACCAGCAATGGATAACATGGAGGAGGTCCATCCACTCAGCCGTTTCCTACATATGAGTTTTGGGATATTTGGATGACAATGGAAGTCCCAAGTAAGTAGTGATGGTGTTTGCATGTTTAGCTCCAAAACAAACTGCCAGGTCACCAGGATTTTTAGCACCCTTGCTAAACATAGATATGCTCTTGTTCCAGTTGATCTCCATGCCTGTGAAATTCCTGAAATCCTCCAGTAAATTCTTAAGCCCAATAAGAGATTTACGGTTCGCTCGACAGAAAACCAACAGGTCATCAGCAAAAAGAAGATGTGATATGGAGCCTGCTCGTCTCATTGGTTGGATGGAACCTTTTGTAATGGCCTTAGCAAGGAGGAGGGAGAAAGTTTCCATGATAATGACAAATAGATAGGGGGAAAGAGGATCCCCTTGCCTTATCCCTCTGTTTCCACCAAAGTATCCCACAAGAGAGCCATTGACCATAACAGAATAAGAGGCTGTAGAAATGCATTCCTTGATCCAGTAGATGAACTTATAACCAAATCACATCTGATGCAGAATAAAGTACACAAACTCTCTGTTCACGCTGTCAAAAGCCTTTCTAAGGTCCAGTTTCAGACACGCTCTGGCCCCCATAGGATTGCTGAAGTCTCTGATCTGCTCATGAGCTAGCAATGTACAGTCTGATAGCAATCTCCCCTGAATGAAAGATGATTGATTTGGGGAAATTAAATCATGAATAATAAGCTTCAACCTGTTGCAAATGATCTTGCTAATAATCTTATAAATTACATTGCAGCAGGCAATAGGTCTGTAGTCCCTTAGAGATGAAGCATTAGAACTTTTGGAAACAAGGGTAAGGAAAGTATGATTGACCTGACGAAGCAAAGGGCTTGATTGGAAAAAATATTGGACATCATCAACTACATCAGATCCAATTTTATGCCAATTGTGTTGGTAGAAAAAACCATTGAACCCATCAGGTCCTGGGGATTTGGAAGGACCTATCTGAAAGACCGCCTCTTTAATTTCATCAGCAGTAATTCTTCTTTTAAGCCACCTGGCAGTTTCCTGTTTAATCTTCTTTTTAGGAACAAGTCTAGGGAAAACATTCCAATAATGGTTCTGATTATATAAGCACTCATAGAAATTAGCAGCCTCAGATTTAATATCTTCATAAGTTTTACTCTGAACCCCATTCACATCCACCAAGTGACTAAGATTATTGCAGCATTGCCTAGATCTCATAGCATTGTAGAAGAATCTTGTATTTCTATCACCCAGGTCCAACCATTCCTGCCTACTTTTCTGGCAGAACATCTCCTCTTCCATCCCAAGCAGATTGGCAAGCTCATTACATAAAGAATGTTCCCTCTCCTGGAGCAAAGGATCATAGTGAATCCCATTCTGGTTTCTTAAGGCTTCGAACTGATTTCTGTATATTAGAATAGGGTCCCTAGCATGGTATTCTTTTTCCCATCTTCTAAACTCAAATTTAACCCGCCTAAGCTTTCTAGTCAAACTGAACATTGGTGTTCCTCTAAAGCTTTGAGGCCAATTAGAATCCATAATGTCATTGTGCCCTTGCAAGTTTATCCAGTGATTGAAAAATTTGAACGGTTTTGGGTCAGAGTGTACCTGGGAATGTAGATAGACGACCATAGGGGAGTGATCACTGGTTTGAGGGTCCAAATAATCAAAGAAAGAGTCCGGGAGCTTGTTGATCCATTCACCATTGCAAAGAACCCTATCTAGCTGTGCAGCAATACGGCCATTTCCCCTTATTTTATTACACCAACTTAGGTGTGGGCCTGTACTTTTGAGAGTCTGCAATCTACAATCAGTTAAGCAGTTGTTTAATTCATAAAGTTTGCTAGCCTCCACCCTACGCCCACCAATCTTATCTTTAGAATACAAGATACAATTAAAATCTCCACCCACCATCCAAGGTACATTACTCACTTTTGCTGCATCCCCTTTCAGCTGCCCCCATAAGTCCTTCCTATCTGATACACTATTGCTTCCATATACTGCAGATAGCACAGTTACAACCCCCCCCCCCCGCATTTTTCACATCGAACAGTAATGTGCTGCTCTAAAGTAGAGATAACATCCGCTTTCCAAACAAGGGGGTCAAGCCCCATAAGAATACGCCCACCTCCATAGATATGAAAATTGTCAAATGTAATCCAACTCTTTGGAATGCAGGATTTAGTTTTGATGGTAGCAGAATTTAACTTAGTCTCCAGGAGAAAAACAGCCGCTAGATTAATCTTCTTTATCCTATCCCTGAGGTCCCTACGCCTCACAACATTGTTCAGCCCGCGTGTATTCCAAATCAAGACAGACATTGGATAATTGATGATAGAAGACGTAGGGAGCTCCTACTTCAGCCTGCTACTTCGACAGGTAGCCGTGACAGGGCGAGATACTCCCTGCATTTTCCCCTTAAAGCCTTCAATTTCATTTAGGATTTCAGAGTGCTTTGTAAACCATTCTGGATTGTCGTATATAGGCACCTCAGGTAGAATATCACTTCTAGTATTCGGGGTAGATTGCACGGGGGGAATGGGATAGCCAGATGTTACAGTGGTAAAATTGGGACCTGCATCTTGAAAAGCTAGTTGAGTAATACCATTCCTAGCTCCAGTCATATCTGCACCCAACCCCGAGTTAGGCGGGTCTTGTTGCGCCATTCCTTGGACAGCTGGAAGCGTGGCCGATCCATTTGAACCATCCAGTATGCCGCCTGTAATCTTGCGGGGCATGATCCTGGGTGTAAGGCTGAGAACGAGCTTCAACAAATTCACCACCCTTTTAAACTGACCTCGCAACTTAATTGCCCAATCATCCGAAGAAGGCACAAGCAATGTATGATCCGGGCTCTCAATAGGAGGAACCATAGTCACACTCTGGCCAACAGTATGTGACTTAACACTTCCATCAATATCCTGGGATTTGAGATTTGGAGAAGGCATAGCAGCAACCATACTCGAGCTCTGACCATGCTCAAAAATATTTGTATGGGTTGATTCATGAACAATTTCCTTACCCTTATCTTTTTGCGCAACTTGCAAAGGGCACTGCCCGTCTGAATGTCCGAAGCAAACACAGAGACCGCAGCAGGGACGTTCAACCTCATACCTGGCAATAAAGGACTGAATAGTCCCATCATCAAGTTCCACTTCAACCGTCTTTGGTAAAGGCTTCTTATCATCTACCTCAACCAAGCATCTAGCATAGGTAATTCTCTCCAAATTTGCCGTAGCTCGATCCAAGCACAATGGAATACCCACTACAGAAGCTAGGATGTTGAGAACCTCCATATTCCACATATTAACTGGAAGGCCATGTATTTGCATCCATACAGGAACGGCCGTTAGGATGTCTCGGTCGTGTCGAAGGGCCGGACTCCACAGTTTAAGCACGACCAGGTGCCCATCAAAGAGCCAAGGCCCACCATGAAGGCTCCTATCGCAGTCTTCTCTACTCTTAAATTTAAAGTAGAAAAAACCATTTTCCTTGCTGAAAAGTTGTACTCTCTTCCTGGGCTTCCATAGCCGCTCCATCCAAGATTGAATCTGCCCAAACAACGGGGAGTCGCCCAGTTCATACCCAACAAGGGTGGACTTCCATGTTTTTGCCCCCTTCTCTAAAAGTGAATTTGATACCCTTGCAATACAGGATCCATCAATCCTGATTTTTGGTTGAACAAACTTCATGCCTACAGTATCCCTATACGAGCGTCTGTTGGCACAGACCTCCGACCAACTAATCTTAGCTGCGGATGGATTAATCAAAATTGGAAGAATAGGAGCCTTCGACCTTTGAGGAAAATTGACAAACACCTTGTTTGCGACACCACCGCTAGGCTTCAAATTGGTGTGCACTGTGGTCCTCCTTGCTAACAAACCAGATCTCGGGCAGCCCTGAAGAACTACGTAGATATGCCTCGAGAGTAGCCGCGATGATGGATAGTAGGTTGCCGAGATCATGCATCCCTCCTCCTATGAACCACCTGCCAATTCTCCCCATTGCCCTGTCCTGTGACAGCAGTTGCCGCATCTCCTGGGTTATTCTCATCAGCCCTAGGACCCCTAGAACTCCACCTAGAGAAACCCTAAGGACGCCGCCATCCCATCCAGAATCGCCCCGCTCAACTCGCCGCAAGTCACTCATTGTTTTTTATATTATATATATATATATATATATATATATATATATATATATATATATATATATATATATATATATATATATATATATATGGGATTAATGGGTATCATACGCCATATGAGATAGGCTCTCATACGCCATCTCACATAAAGCAACGAAGTACAAGCCCACATGGGCTTGTACTTGGTTGTACTTGGTTGCTTTATGTGAGATGGCGTATGAGAGCCTATCTCATATGGCGTATGATAGCCATTACTATATATATATATATATGGAAAGTTAGTTAATCTTTATAGAAGGACTAGCAAATAACCCGTGCACACGTGCACGTGGACTGGAAAAAAATGTTTGGGAAGTGGTGGGAAGAATAAAAAGTGTGGGTGTGTGGGTGGGGAGGGTCCAGTGGCAAAAATGCAAAACCCGGGGTTGTATGTGTAAAATTCCCCACCTCTTCTCTTATCTCTTAAAATCTCATCACAAAATTCCCCATCTCTTCTCTATCTCTTATCCAATTTCTCTTGTCCAATATCTCTTATCCAATTTCTCTTGATAACATCCCTCTTATATAATATAGATATATGTATATGTATGTATGTATATGTATATGTGTATATGTGTATATGTATGTATATATATGTATGTATATACTCTTGTCCAATTTCTCTTATCCAATTTTTCTTGTCCAATTTCTCTTATCCAATTTCTCTTGATAACATCCCTATTTTATAGAATATAAGATATGTATGTATGTATGTATATGTATATATGTATATGTATATATGTATATGTATACTCTTGTCAAAATTCTCTTATCCAATTTCTCTTATCCAATTTCTCTTGATATCATCCCTATTTTATAGAATAGATGTAAGTATATGTATGTATGAATGCATATTTATATATGTATGTATGTATATGTATGTATGTATATGTATATACTCTTGTCCAATTTCTCTTATCCAATTTCTCTTGTCCAATATGTATATGTGCACGCGGACTGGAAAAAAATGTTTAGGAAGTGGTGGGAAGAATAAAAAGTGTGGGTGTGTGGGTGGGGAGGGTCCAGTGGCAAAAATGCAAACCCCGGGGTTGTATGTGCAAAATTCCCCACCTCTTCTCTTATCTCTTAAAATCTCATCACAAAATTCCCCATCTCTTCTCTTATCTCTCAAAATCTCATCACTTATCCAATTTCTCTTGATATCATCCCTATTTTATAGAATAGATATATGTATATGTATGTATGTATATGTATATGTGTATATGTGTATATGTATGTATATATATGTATGTATATACTCTTGTCCAATTTCTCGTATCCAATTTTTCTTGTCCAATTTCTCTTATCCAATTTCTCTTGATAACATCCCTATTTTATAGAATATAAGATATGTATGTATGTATATGTATATATGTATATGTATATATGTATATGTATACTCTTGTCCAAATTCTCTTATCCAAATTCTATTGTCCAATTTCTCTTATCCAATTTCTCTTGATACCATCCCTATTTTATAGAATAGATGTATGTATATGTATGTATGTATTTATATTTATATATGTATGTATGTATATGTATGTATGTATATGTATATACTCTTGTCCAATTTCTCTTATCCAATTTCTCTTGTCCAATTTCTCTTATCCAATTTCTCTTGATACCATCCCTATTTTATAGAATAGATAGTCATAATCCGTGCCCGCGGGCACGGTTCATTTAAGATTTTCCCTTGCGAAATCTTTGTTCCCCGAAATTTTTTTTTCAAGGCCAAAATTTAAAAGAAAAACAAATTAGCTTACAATATTTAGCAGCATACGCGCCTTCGGCGTGGGTGCCTTCGGTGCGGAACAACAAATTCAGCGTTTGCACCTTCAACACAAAACACCAAATTCGACGTGGGTGCCTTCGACGCAGAACAACAAATTCGACGTAAAACAACAATTTCGACGTAGGTGCCTTAGGCGCGGAACAACAAATCAGCGTTAAAAAATGGCGCGGGCGCCTTCGGCGCGGAACAACAAATTCAGCGCATGCGCCTTCGACCAACAATTTCGGCGCGGGTGCCTCAGACGCGGAACAACAAATTCATCGCATGCACCTTCGACACAGAAAACCAAATTCAACGTGGGTGCCTAATTAGACGTAAAACAACACTTTCGGCGCGGGTGCCTTAGGCGCGGAACAACAAATTCAGCGTATGCGCCTTCGACACAGAAAACCAAATTCGACGTGAGTGCATTCGGCACAGAACAACAAATTTGACGTAAAACAACAATTTCGGCGCGGATGCCTTAGGCGCGGAACAACAAACCAGCGTTAAAAAATTTAGCGGGTGTCTTCGGCGCGGACGCGGCTTCATATACGTATAATCTGTGCCCGTGGGACACTGTTCATTTAAAAATCTTGGACCCACTAATTTTAAACAAACATAAATAATTATTAGTTTCCCCTGAAATATCAACAGATGGGATCGAAATTTTACAGGGTTTTGCAACGCGGATCAATGAGTTGGCAGCATTCTCCCGCATTCATCTCCCACAGCTCGCGTTCGTTCCCAAGATGAGATTGTGTGTGTGCACAACATTTTTTTTCATAACTAATATTAAAAGGCAATTCCTAATTTCAATCTTTTTGTGTATTCCCAACAAATTTCTTTTCAACCCAAAAATTTCCCTCCAAAACTTGATGTGACATTGCCACAGAGGACAAATCTGCCCTCAATTGTAATATAGATATAATACAGCAATAAAGTATGTGGGGATGCGGTCTCAATATAAAGAGGAGGGGGCACAAGCGCCGTCACTATTTAATATTGATTCCACCTCCCGAACAATCTATACAATGAATGGATGAGAGTACATGTAGAATGGCTATCAGCCCATATCTCTAAACTCCCAATTTGCAAATACCTCTACCTCTTCTGCAGTAACTGGGTCTTGGTCCCTCAGCGCCACTCTGATATCACCCGAAATCTCCTCAAATAAGATAGTTTTTCCTTTGTATGTATTATCAAAAATTCTGCTATTCTGTTCCCGCCAAATGTGCCACACCATAGCAGAAAGGGTGGGTTTTGCCAACATGCTCAAAGGCTTCTTACCTCCAAAATGTAGAAGGTAGTATTCTCCCACCTCATGTAGAGTTGGATTAATATGATCCTTAACATTCATTTTTAGTAGGCCACTGCGAAGTATGTAGCTTGAGTAATCACAGGAAAAAACAGGTGGTTTATATCTTCAGTGTTATTGCCCTCGCATAGGACGCAATTTACTGGATTGTTGAAGCCACATCTACAGATCAAATCTCTTGTTAGAAGCTTACCCCTGAATGCTCTTAGTAGGGCGATGAAAAATTTGGGGATGACGCCCGGAAACCATATCAATTTCTAGAATTGGAAGGGTGTGCCCTGGACACGTACTCCTTCCCAAGCCTCCTTAAATCGGAAGTCATCATCCTTACCCCCGCCCCTTACAGCACACCTGGTCCCAGCCATCGATGTAGAAATTCCAGCCGCATTCGAAAAAGGCCTGTCATCATCCTTACCCCCGCCCATCACAACACACCTGGTCCCATCCGTCGATGTAGAAATTCCAGCCGCATTCAAAAAAGGCCTGCCATCAGCCGTAATGCCAGCCGCATTTGAAAAATGCCTGCCATCAGCCATAATGCCAGGCGATGTCTGGGTGCAAGTCGAAGTCTGGGTGCAAGCCGCATTCGAAAAAGGCCTGCCGTCAGCCATAATGCCAGTCCCAGTCTGGGTGTAAGTCGAAGTCGGCCTCGCATCAAACCTGGTCCCAGCCGTAATCTGCATGCTAGTTGAAGTCAGCATGCCCATAGGTGATTGTGCTGTCCTTCTGCTGCTACTCACGAACAGGGCCCAAGACCATCTATCAGGTCCTGTAGTTAGTACCACCAGGGATAGATGAGACTTGATATTAGTGAGGTCAGGGTCATCCAACCAATTTCCTTGCTCCCAGTATTCATTTACAGTCTTCATGGAGGATGCTTGAGGTACAGCTACAATGTCCTTGAGAGGCCCGCAATCAAGCCAGTAGTCATACCAGAATAGGGTTGAACGCCCATCTCTTACGATTCTCCTGATGAGCTTTTGGGAGACTCTTTGACTGTTCAACATATGTTTCCAAGTCCCTTGTTCCCTTCGCCGCATAGAACCCACCCGTTTCACCATATCTATCCCTCATCAGTCTCGACCATAGGCCATTAGAGGTAAGAAATCTCCACGTTAATCTGATGCCGGAGGCCACATTTAGATCTTCCAACAAGCGGATTCCAACCCCCCCTTCAGCTTTGGGAGCGCATATATCCTCCCACGCCCATGCCCAGGAAGACCCCATGATGAAGCGCCTGCACAGAGAAGAAATTTACCGGACAATGGTAAACGGCATATGGAAAGCTTGCATCCAAAATGCAACCATTCCATATATAACAGTCTTGACTAGCTCAATCCGCCCCGATATAGATAGCAATGTACTCGACCAACCCAGTAGCCTCTTCCTGCATTTATCCACCAATCTACAGTACATTGGTAATTTGGGATACTTCGATGATAATGGCAAGCCCAGTTATTTGGTGATAGTAGATGAGATTTTGATGCCCAAATAGCCTGCTAACTCGGTCCTGTTCTTAGCCCCTTTACTGAACAGTGCTGTACTCTTTTCCCAGTTGACATGTAGTCCAGTATAGACATTAAAATCATGGAGGAGGGATTTGATACATTGGAATGATTTCTTATTTGCTCTGCAGAACATAAGCAGGTCATCAGCGAATAGAAGATGTGATATGGAGCATGCCCGCCTCATAGGCTGAAGAGATCCCCTACCCAGAGCTTTAGAAACCAGGACGGAGAAGGCTTCCATTACGATTACAAACAAATATGGAGAGAGAGGGTCACCTTGTCTTATACCCATATTGCCGTCAAAATAACCCACTAGTGAGCCATTTACCATAACAGAAAATGTGGGTGTGGAAATACATTCTCTGATCCACCTAATAAAAGTAGCTGGGAAACCCATCTGTTTCAGAAAGTACAATATAAAATCCCAATTTACACTGTCAAATGCCTTTCTCAAATCTAACTTCAGGCAAGTCCGCCCTCCCATAGGATTACTAAAGTCTCGGATCTGTTCATGGGCTATAAGAGTGCAGTCCGATAGTAACCTCCCTTTTAGAAATGCTGCCTGATTCGGGGAAATCATCTCATGGATGACCTCCTTTAGCCTATTGCAGATAATTTTGCTACTGATCTTGTTTAAGACATTGCAACAGGCGATAGACCTATAATCACCAAGGCACGTCGCATTAGAATTCTTTGGGACAAGTGTCAAATTGGTATGATTTATCTGCCTTAATAGAGTACCAGATCTGAAAAAGTCCTTTACTGCACCCAAAACATCCTCACCGACTAGATGCCAGTAATGCTGAAAGAAGTGACCATTAAATCCATTAGGGCCTGGGGCCTTATCTGGTCCAATCTGAAAAACAGCTCTCTTAACCTCCTCATCAGATATTCTCCTAATCAGCCAGGCCGAAGCCTCCTCCGTTAGAATGCGCTTTGGGGTAAGAGTTCGGAATGAACTCCCGTAGTGATCCTGATTATATAGTCCCACATAGTAAGCAACGGCCTCCTTTTTAAGGTCATTATGTGAATTATTCTTCTTTCCCAAGGCATCTACCAAGTGGCTCAGTTTGTTATGGTTTTGCCTTGATTTCATAGAATAATAAAAGAACTTAGTATTGCGATCTCCCAAGGTCATCCAGTCTTGGCGGCTTTTTTGGCGGTACATTTCCTCCTCTAAACTCATTGCAGTAGCCAATTCCTTTAGACATGCTTGCTCAAGAGCCTGAAGTGAAACATCATAGTGCAGATTTGGGTTTTTGCGAATGGATTCCAATTTGAAGTGGCTTGCATTTACTAACTTTGAAGCATAATTAGATTTTGACCAGCTCTGAATAAGGGGCCTCATCCTCTTCAATTTTTGGCAAACACGGTACATAGGAGTGCCATGTACATAGCCCACCTAGCATTCCTCTAGAATATCCAATATCCCTGGGCATTTGGTCCAATAATTAAAAAACTTGAAAGGCTTTGGGTCGGATGGTACCTGAGGGTGAAGACGGACAATCATAGGTAAGTGGTCACTTGTTTGCGGGTCCAGATATTCCATAAATGAATCCGGCAGACGGTCGAGCCAGTAGGTGGTAACGAATACCCGATCCAACCGTGCACATATACGCCCATCTCCCACACGATTATTGCACCAGCTTAGCTTGCTACCCGTACTTTTTAGCTCCAGGAGCCTACAAGTACCAATGCAGTCCGAAAAATCTTCCAGCAATTTCTCTTCCAGCTTCCGCCCGCCCACCTTGTCTTTAGATTTAAGCACACTGTTGAAGTCACCGCCAATAATCCACGCCCCATTGGACAACGTGGCAGCTTCCTTTTTCATTTGCTCCCATAAAGCCTTCCTCTCCCCCAATGTGTTACGTGCGTACACCCCCGTTAATGTACAAGAAAAGCCCCCCGTGTTGGCGCAAGAGACCGTTATGTGCTGATCTGAGGCAGATATTAGTGTTGCAACCCATATATATAGTGGTTATGGTCCCTAGATGACACAAACGAATGTTTCAATTCTATTCTGATATACCATCTTTAGATATAAAGAAGCTAAAGGAATTCTCTAAGTAATCGTGTTGATCTAGAAGGCCAACTGCACAGACAAAAAATAATTAATCATTATGCATTCTAGTACGCTTTCGAATATTTATCAGTATATTCTCAATGGATTTAACATGCATTTTTCTGTTTTCTCCCATGATGATTTTTTACTATAGATGTTTTTTCAACATACTTAGCGCATCTAGGTCAATCTATCCACTAGGTCATGAGCACCCATAATATATGCAGTCTCAGTGTGCCAAAAGCCAGACAGGACTTTATTTGATCCAACTACATAGAGAGACTGGTCATTAGTTTGCAGTCCTCACTGGACCACAAATGTCCCAAGCATCCAAATTACAGAGAAAAGATGTGTCCACGTTCCAACACACGAATGAGAAGTGGAAGTATCACACACTTGATAATAAATTTTAGTGGGTTGATGCTCATTTTTGGCACTTCCCAACTCAACCACGTTAGGGTACACAATGGAACATAGCAGGCCAACCAATAAGTTTGTTCATATTTAAGATAAGGGGGTATGTTTCTGTGCACGTGTGCACTGGCACAAACACAACATCATCACTTATTTTTTTAAACATTTGTAGGATTGATGTATATATTCTAAAATCACAAAACCTCAAATATGGGTGAACCCTAGATGATTTGTCTCTTGATCCTCCCGTTAAAAAGGTTCTATTTTTCAGCAACTTTTGACACCGTTGAATTTGCAAAGGGTTAGATTGAGGACCAAATAGCATTGTATTCACTTGACTTTTCATGTGTTGATCATCCACGAGGTGTACAACATTTCTATTAAAAAATATTCAAGAAAAAATATAAGAAGAGGGTTAACGATGCGAGTGCATAGCTAACTTTGCTATGTGCGTGCATAGTTGCATTTTTCCCTTAAAAATATCGTCTGAAAATATGAAGGAAGCAGAATGCAAGAGGCAATTCACTCTTAGGTTCTCTTGCATGAAATCTTAACCTCATATACTACTAGCGACCATTGGCCAACGATTGTGACCTCGCTCTTGACAATTGTTGATTACCTGCATTATCGGTTGTTTAAGAATGTCATTCAATTGGAAAAGAAATTAAAGAGAAAAGAAAAGAAACATTTGATGCTGTTTGCAGGTGTCTTCTTACCATGTATATTATTACATGAGTGTTCAGTTACAGTTGCTAGTCGTATGATGAATTTGACAGATGATGTGACTTTGGGTGAGCTGACCCTAGGATGAGCTGGTCTCATTCCGTGGATGGATGATGGTCGACCACCGACGGGGTAAACGTTGCAGTGGATTGGACATCGGATGAGGTAGACTCGAGCTGAACAAGCTTTAGTCTGAGCTACTGGTGGTTCACTATGTACTAGGTGAGCTGACCTTGGGACGAATGGACCTTGGTTCGAGTTGTTGTAGCCGAGTCTGAGCTATGTCCACCAGGTCCAACCTATTCCGAGCCACCTTCAGCCTTCTAGGTATTGGGCAAGTCGATCCCTGACTGAGTGGTCCTCAATCCTAGCTATTGGAGCTAAGCCTAAGGTATCTCTGCCACGTCCGAATGGTCTGTGCTCTGGTCCGAACTCCGGCAGCCGAGTCCGAACTGCTTAGGCTCTAGTTTAAGATTTTTATGGCTTCCTTCAGCTTCATGCACCACAGAGCTCATCACGAAGGGTCAGATCTAGGGTTTGACCTAATCCCCTCCAATACTTAAGTCAAATTTCGACTCAAAGAAGGCTCATGACAACTTTGATCGGTCGGTTAGGAGATTAACCGATAGTTATCACGTCGATCTATGGAGGAAATGTAGAAAGCTAGGTCAGAGCAGTTCCTGAGGTTAGAGGTATTGACCGAATGTAGTCTGAGAGATTCACTGTGAAAGTGGTCTCTGAAGATGTTGTCTCCATAGATCACTTTTCTCATTGTCTAAGAGGTTCTTATAAGCGGGACGTTAGAGGATAACGTCTGAGCATTTAATTCACTGAGCTGTCTCATTAATGGTTTGCTAACATTCGATCGTCAAATGCTTTCGTTATGAGCCGACGCTTTGAATGAAGCCCAACGATCAGCTCGGCTGTCCCCTTAAAAGGATAGATGTCGGCCTCTCGGCTGCTGCGCTGATGTTGTGGGTTCATCTGGGCTGTTGGGCCAAACATGATAATAATGTTGTATCAATGGGCAATACTTGTAAGTTGAGAATTTAAACGTAATTGACTAGATGTAATCAACATTTGACATAATCATAATTCGCATCCTTACGGTCCAGGGAACACGGTCATGGATTTAGCTAGGCCAGGATCACTATCCCCAGTCGAGCTTGGGTGATCCACATCACTAGTCAAAAACACTAGACCGGATCATAGTCTATTGAAGGAAACTAATTATTCATATGTGTGCCATCGCCTAGAAATGGCTTCATTAAAACTAGTTAATCCTATCAACTAGTTAAATCTTAAAATTCGAAATTATTATGATTGGTTAATAACTTTTATTAATGTCCTTATCAACTATAAGGAATGAATTTTAGGTGCTATCCTAATCATGTATTGGGCTTTTAAACAAGTTTAAAACATATCATGTCCATAAATAATTATATTATAATTTTCTGAAAGCTTTTAATGGCTATCCTAAAAGTTTTTCTTGTATTATCACATAATCAGCAAGAATAATATAACCATTAAAAATTATCAACTAAACATTTTAGCATGATAACATAGCAATTAAAATTATCTCATAAATTTTTTGCTAAACATGCAACTTAAAATTTATCGCATAAGTTTAAGTTACATTAATAATTAATTATCATCATATAATAGTTAAGATCTAATTTTAAAATTATCAAATGATTTTAAAATTAAATCAAATTTTCAAAAACAATTTTCGAAAATAAAAACATTACTTGGAAACGACTATTTTAATAGTTTAAATCACAACCTTCATTTCATGGAGAAACATGATGTATCACATACATTTTATAATTGAAAAACATAGATCATATAGACATGGCTTTGATACCACTGTTGGGTATCACTCTGATATCATTGCAACACTGTTAATGCCCATCATCCATGGCACCTTAAACCTGTAACAAGATCCCTCACGAACTTGTTTTACGGCATGGCTCTCGACAACGCCCAACCCATCATAAGATCCTCATCTTATTGGGATTTGGTATGGTAAGAGTGATTACTTTGGATCAGCTCATAACCCGAGAACCTGTACTCAAGCTCAACAAGCTCTGATACCACTAAAGGGTTTTGCGGGTCCTTATGGCAATAAAATCGACGTCCGGCCTAAGTCGACGGACAATGAGATCAAACAAGCAGCGAAAAAAACAGATTTAAAACTTTTTTAAATCAAGCCCTAAAGAAACAACCCTAGCCAAGATCTCTACTATCCCATGGTTAGGTCCGACCAACCCCTAAAGATAGATCTATCAACTTATTTGCAATTATAAACACATGGATATTTAAACTACATACCTTTCACTTCGTTTCCGTAGAATACAAAGCGTTGTTTTCAGCAACATTTCTTTAGCCCCACACCACTTCTCCCAAGCCGAACTGCGTCCTGAGTCGAACCGCATCCCGAGCTGAACCACTTCCCAAAACACAACGCAACCCAAGGCGAACAACACCCTTGTCACCGAGCCAACCACACGCCGAAGAAAGTTTCACTTTGAGTGGATCCTCTATCAAGATTTTAGATCCGATCCGAACTACTTCGTAGCTTTGCTAGAGCCCGATCAGGAGCAAGGAAGAATTTAGGGAGAAAGAAGGAATATTTACTTTAAGCTCAGATCCGGGCTTGCTCACGTTTAATGGAGCTATTTAGATCTGGAGCTTAGGACGAGTTTCAAGGAGGGGAGTATGCCCCTATTTATATATGCGACTGACCCTTCCTCTCTTCTCAATTTTCGATGTGGGACTAAACTTTTGGAAAAGAAAAATCAAATTAGTTTTCCTTACACGAAGGCCAAACTTTAATGAATTTTCACTCCCTCACCGTTGATCTCCAAGAACAATGTCACACATCATTGAGAAGAGGGTTGAACGGTGAACGCATAGAAAAAACGGAGACTCATTCCAACTTTGTTTGACCCCTCAAACGATGTCCCAAACATGACCAAAAACAAGCTTATAGCCAAAAAAACGTAGCCGCCAAAAGATGGACACGAAGCCCTAGGCCATGGGGCCCCACGTGCTCTACTCCTGCACGCCCGCAACGCACGCACCTGGACATGCTCAAAGCATGTGTGTGTACCATGCACACATCCATGTACACGCGGGCGGGTCCCCGACCGTGTGAAGTAGGCGGGTCCCGCTTGGAAAGCACATGTGCCCGCCCGCCTTACAGGCCGAGTAGCCCGCGGGCCAGGCAGCCTGTGGGTTGGGCACCTGTGGGTGTGGGCCCCAACCCGTAATGCCCTTAATGGGCTTCTTTTCACTGTTTTGGCCTTAATTTCTTCGTTTGGTGTCTATTTTTGCCGCGGTTTAAAACTGCGTTTAGACCGGGACGATCGCGTCATCCAAGTAACCCTTTCCACATGTTTGTTATATTAAATATGCACATAAACATATTACGACACATTTAATTCCCTTTGTTTCATATGCAAAATTCCCAGAGCTAATATTAAAATCCATTTGCATCAAATACAAATGAACTGAGTGCATACATCCATCAACACATACATCTAGAGTGTGTTGAAGAAATTACAACAAGAAACATTTTCATCCAATAAGTGCACCTATGGAGGTATGTTCAATGGATGTAAATAAAGACCGCTTCCATCAGCTGGAAAAGGAGGAGGATATTTTAGGTCCTGAAGTCCCTTATCTAAGTGCAATCAGAGCACTTTTGGCTAACTGCACGCGTCCTGATATAGTAGTTGCAGTAAATTCACTACCCAGATACAGTGTTGCGCCTAAATTTCTCAATTGGACTGAAGTTAAGTATCTTCTGCACTACCTCCAAGGGTCGATGGATTTAGGCTCTCATTATCATCCCTGCTTATGCAGATGCAGATTACAAGTCCGACCTCCATAATGGGAAGTCATAAAGTGGGTACCTACAGTGGGACGACCATCTACTGCAGATCTGCAAAGCAAACTATGAAGACAACATCATCCTAGCATTCCGAGATCCTCACCATTCCAGAAACAAACCAAGTGTGTGTTTAGATACGCCTAGTGGTACATCATATCCCAGTGATGACTTGGTAAAAGGCTGGTGATTAAAAGCTAACCATATAGTCTGAAAACCAAGCCACAAGCTTACGCCAACTTTAAGGAGACCACATCAGAGATGACAAAACAAATCACACTTCTCCAGAGTTTTTGGATTCAGTAGCAGCTTAATTACGGTGAAATTTGTATTTGTATATATTTTCGGAATGCGGTAAATAGGATTGATGTAAAAACGCTTAAGAGATCTGAAAGCATAAGGGCTTGCATAGATAATGGTGAGTTAAAGGTGATTTGTACTTATTTTCCTTAGTTATGGTTTTGTACCACATAGTTTTCCATAGCCAAAGGTTTTAACGAAGCAAATCCTATTAACTTAGGATCCCAAAGTATACACCCCTTATGATACTCATATGATGCTTAGAATCCCAAAGTATTCATGAGCAGAGTTCACACTTATGGCGGGATAAGAGTGAGTGTTATGAATGTGTTATCTTGTAGAGATGTGGAGTTTGTATTCTAGTCAAACAATGTGTCCTATTACTGTATGAACTCTTCTTATACCCCTATAAATAAAGGCCCCGGGTCTTCCCCAAGAAGAACGTCACAATAGAATTTAATTTCCTCTATTGTCAACTGTTTTAAGTGTTTTTCAGTTTCATTTTTAAATTTTGTAAGGATTAATTTCTATATATCATGTGTTTTTTCATGTGATAAACAGTACATATGTTCATTTAACTACTCAAGTCAATTAAAACTTATTATTAAATTTCATTAAACCCACACATGAGTATTGTTAATTATCAAAGACTTTATTAAATAATAATACACACAATTTTCCTCATTTCTTAGTCATATCATCATTTTATAAATTAAAATGCTAATAATCATAGAAGTTTATGAAATATTTCAATTTTCTTCTCCATGTGTGTCTAATTCCCAGATATCTACTTGTAAATAGCTGTGATTTTTGCTACTAAGAGAAAAAAAATTATATTATAATTTCTTACTTTTACTTTTGAGAATAATGCGTTTCAAATGACATATGAGAAATCGCTCTCATAATCTATATCCATGTGACATATTGTCATTTATATATTATAGTGTATCACATTGGGGTTTACTTTTTATTCAATATGTACTATGTGGAGGAGAATGTGACACGTATGCATATATGATAGAGATCTCTCATATGTCATTTGATACGCATTATTCTTGTTACTTTTGTTTAATTTAGCAAGCTATTATATAACCATTATATCATCTGACATTGCTCGATTTTTACTGGAGATCAATAAATATAAAGAATTGTTATCCCTTATAAATGTTAGCTCAACTGTTATGAATAGGCCTCGTGACCTTTGGTATTAGGACCTTTGGTATCCACCATGATTGTAAGAGGCCTTTGGTATCCATCTTAATCTATATATATGATATATGGCCTCCACCATATAGATTGATTCTCAACACGTTATTAGCACGATTACGCTCGTGCAGAAGGAAAAGATGATGCGAAGCTCTGACAATTTTTTCGTGACATCTCGATAGTGGAATCCGATGTGCGGAAAAAGCTTCATAGCACACGCGATTTAGAGGTATTTCTAGACTTATGCAAAATTCCAAATTTTTTAATTATTCATGATCATGATTTCCTGCATCTAATTTTGTTTTTAGATCATAAAATAGCATTTTATTTTATGCCTATAGATCTACAAACATATTTTTCACTGATCTAGAGCGCTAATCTAAAGATCTAAAGAATTTTTTAGACATAATAGTATATGAACTCTAGTTGAATGAATCACACTTTGATTTTATGATTCAATGTTGCATGCATCCTTAAGCTCTCTGGCTTTATTAATTGGCTCCATACATTAGTAACAGAAATGTAATTATTAATAATTGCAATATGTGTAATGGAATACACCTTATTCTGTAAGTTTGCATAACTATTAATTAATTGAAACGTGATACATGCCGAAATATTCAAACTTATGAAGTTACTAATGTCTGAGGGTAATAGTTACTAATGTTAAATTAGTCATCAGTGGGAAGTGACTATTACTATTACCTTCTCTATGTGTAATGAAGTATACTATTACACCATAAGTACTGATATACATTTGTTTTTATTTAAAAATTAATGGATATACCATTTAAATGATATATGAGAAATGTTGTTTATATGTATTAGTTTATACATGTTAATTGTCATGCAACTCAACATGTCAATTAATGTTAATTATTACCAATCAGCATGTCAATTATTGCTAATTATTACCACTCAGCATGTCAATTAATGCTAACTCATCTTTACTAATAATTAACATGTTAATTGGCATGCTAATTGACATGCTTCATTAGGATTTAGAATGGCACAACTAATGGGCATGCGTTGCATAACTCAACATGTTAGTTAACCATTTCTCACTTATTCAATATTCATTAACTTAATACAATGTTTTACTTCACCATTACTGACACCCGAAAATTAACCAGAATGTAATCTGGGGTAATAACATGAATAATATTTCTCATAATATGTTACTTATACTGCTTATAAGTTGCATGTCATGATTAATAATATGTATTAGTTTATACATGTTACCCTATTGTTACGATATTCATGAATGTGCACAAATTATTATTGTGGTAACATTTATGCCATACGAATTAATAATATAATGTTAATTTTTATGATAAAATAAATGATAGTATGATATGATGGATCACATATAGACATAACCACCGAGGGTGATATGATGGATCATATATGATTCATCCAATTGTGATTATGACACATGATTATAATTTTCAAAAGTTTAAAAATCATGTATGTATGTATGTATGTGTATATATATATATATATATATATATATATATATATAGACGGGTAATGATAAAATTTTATTAAGGCAAAACAATACAAAATGGTACAAATAGGCAATTAGTTGGCCTTGGAAGAGTGAAGAAAGAGCGGGGATAGGGCACAAGCGCCGTCACCAACCACTATCTCCACACTAACAAGAAAAACTAAGCAAATAATGTTCAAGTATATAGAGATACAGAACATGATCAAACACTGCTGAAACCCCAATTGTCAAAAGGAATAGCCGCCGCTGGTTGGTCGCGTTCAATGTCATGAAGGGCGATAAGAATATATGCATTAATAGCTCCAAAGAGGGCAGTTCTCCCTACCACTTTCCCCTCAAAAATTCTGCTGTTGCGTTCCTTCCAAATGTGCCACACCATCGATGCAAGAGCAGTTTTAGCAAGGACTCCAACGCAGTCTTTCTTGCTATACAAATTAAGGAATAGATCACCCACCCCAGCAAGAGAAAGAGGAACAGGCGCACTAACATTCAGCGTAAGGAGCCCCCTGGTTAAAATGTAACGGCTATAATTGCATTCAAAGAATAAGTGATTCAAGCTTTCATCAATATCGGCATCACAAAGCACACATTTCGGCCCATAGTTTCCGCCCCATTTGCAAAGAATATCATTGGTTAAAAGCTTGCCATGAAATGCTCGCAGAAGAGTAAGGGACCATTTAGGAATATGCTGAGGGTACCAGACTACATGATAATAGCGAAAAGTCATACCTCTGGTCCGGGTCTCACTCCAAGCATCCCGGAATTTACAATTCCCACCATGAATCCAATCCCAACTATCTGATCCTGGAGAAGTGCGGAAGTGAGAAATAAGATGAAGTACGGGTGCAATGTGCCGATCATTCACCCACCCATGCGTCGAATAATAATGACAAATAAGACGGTGTTCTTCGCCTGGGGGAACCGGGTGTAAATGAGCAAGTGGTCCACGTGGAAGCCAGTTATCAAACCAAAAAGAAGTGGAAGCGCCATCCCTAACAACACCCCTGATAATACGGTGAGAAGTGCTACGATGATGGATGAGAAACTTCCAGGTGCCAGAGGATGAAGGTGAGGGTGTTGCACTAAAAAAGCGACTCTGAGAAGAGCAGTAATGACGTCTCATAAACTGTGCCCAAGGCCCAATAGAAGTAAGAAGCCTCCAAGTGAGACGGACTCCTGAGGCAACATTAAGATCCGATAAAAGTGTCAGGCCTACACCTCCCTCCTTTTTGGGCTTACAAGAATCCTTCCAGGCCCAACAGTGCTGCTTCCCCCAGATAAATCTTTTACACATAGACGTAATACTACGTAAGACAGCAACCGGGAGACGGAAGGAGAACATCCAGAAAGAGACCATACCATAAATCACTGTACGCACCAGCTCTATTCTGCCAGAAATAGAAAGGAGCGACGAGGACCAACCTTGCAACCGCTTCTTACATTTATCAATCAGGTGCGCATAATTGATAGATTTAGGATATTTAGCAGACAGTGGTAATCCAAGATAAACAGAAAGAGAGGATACCTTCTTAATCCCGAGGAACGAAGCAAGGGATGAAGGATTCCTTGTGCCTTTGCTAAAGATGGCGACGCTTTTATCCCAATTAACATGAAGACCAGTAAATAGACTGAAAGCGCTCAACAAAGTAGAAAGCCCCGAAAAAGAGTGCTGATTAGCCTGACAAAAAACTAGTAAATCATCAGCGAAGAGAAGATACGATACAGATCCCGATCTTCTCAAAGGATGGATGGACCGTGATGCTTCGGCTCTAGCAAATAGAAGAGAGAAACACTCCATGACAAGGACGAATAGATAGGGAGATAGTGGGTCCCCTTGTCTAAGCCCTCTATTCGAACCAAAAAACCCGCAGGAGAGCCGTTAACTAGTACAGAGAAGGTTGGGGTAGAAATGCATTCAGCAATCCAAGTAATAAACCTATTATTAAAGCCCATCTGATGAAGAATGAAAAGCACAAAACCTCTGTTAAAACTGTCGAATTCTTTGCGGAGATCCAATTTAAGGCAGGCACAAGATCCCATGGGATTACTGAAATCCTGTATCTGCTCATGAGCAAGAAGGGAGCAATCAGATAATAGACGACCTTTAAGGAAAGCTGCCTGATTCGATGAAATCAGCTCGTTGATTACCATTTTCAGCCTGTTACAGAGGACTTTCCTAATAATCTTGTATATCATATATATATATATATATATATATATATATATATATATATATATATATATATATATATATATATATATATATATATATATATTGGAAAGATAGTAGATCTTTATTAATAGAGAAACGTACAAAGTATACAGCGAGAAGGAAGGGGAAATCAATAAAAAGAGGAGAGGGCACAAGCGCCGTCACTCTTTATTAGAGATTCCCTTCCCTCCCCAAACTATACAAATTAGGTATCAAAACAAAACAAAACAACCATTCATTAGCCCAAGTCTCTAATCTCCCAATTTGTGAAAACAGTTTCCTCCTCGGCGGTGATAGACTCCTGGCTTACCATAGCCACTCTGACATCAGCAGCTATAGACTCAAAAATATCAGCTCTCCCTCTGCTCCTCCCCTCGAATACCCTGCTATTTCTTTCATGCCAAATGTGCCATACCAACGAAGAAAGAGACGTTTTTGCTAATCTGCTCCGCATTCCTTTAACCCCAAAATTTGACAAGAAATAATCGCCAATATCAGTCAAATAGATGCCAACCTTATCTTTGACATTCAGTTTTAGCATACACCTTTTGAGCAGGTAACCCGAGTAGGGGCA
Source organism: Scilla litardierei (assembly GCA_030789695.1). Classification (NCBI taxonomy): domain Eukaryota; kingdom Viridiplantae; phylum Streptophyta; class Magnoliopsida; order Asparagales; family Asparagaceae; genus Scilla; species Scilla litardierei. The sequence goes on along the minus strand of CM061142.1, from coordinate 358,459,662 downwards.
AGAGAAGAATAAATGGTTCAGATTTTCCAAGAGATCACCACCACAAAGAACACAATTAACCGATGTGTTATGACCCCATTTGCTGATAAGATCTTTTTTTAGAAGCTTACCCCTGAAAGCCCGCAAAAGCGTGATGCTCCATTTCGGGACATGACCTGCAAACCACACTAACTTGTAGAAGCGGAATGGCCTCCCCCGCGTCCGAACACCTTCCCAGGCCGCCTTAAAAGAGAATGGATCAGCTGCAGATAGTGGCCGATGTAAGCCAGTAGGGGAACTCGGCACGGCAGGACGCATGAACCCCGGCCTATGGCTGCTGAGCGAAGCCGCACCAATGCGACCTGATGCACCCGGGTTGTCACCAGCGGCCAAGTGCACAGCTCCGTGATGCACAGGTCCATTGCCTTGTGGGTAGGTAGCTGTAGAAGCTGGCGCCCAACGCCAAGAATCCGATCCCTGGGAGAGAGTCACACCGGTAAGATGATGCCGGATGCTACTTAAATTAGGGTCATTGACCCAGGCACCTTGGCCCCAATACTCGCTCACTCGCTTCATATGTGATTCAAGGGGAACCGCAACATGATGTTTAAGGGGGCCACAATCAAGCCAGGAGTCATGCCAGAAGAGGGTGGAACGTCCGTCTTTCACCACACGCCTTATGAGTTTACTGGAAGCCAATCTACAGTTAAGCATGTGTTTCCATGTGCCAGAATGCGTCAATAATCCACTTGCCGCAAAGAAACCAGCATGCCCATCATATCTAGCTCTCATATGCTTAGCCCATAAGCTCTTGGAAGTAAGGAATCTCCATGTAAGCCTAACCCCCGAGGCGACATTGAGATCTTCTAATAAGAGAATGCCAACTCCTCCCTCATTTTTTGGGGTACAAATATCCTTCCAAGACCAAGCCCGCGAGGGACCCATAATGAAACGCCTGCATAGGGAAGAAATTTCCCGAACAACTGTATATGGCACCATTCCATAAATGACAGATTTAACCAACTCAATCCGCCCTGCTGTGGATAACATAGTAGATGTCCATCCCATAAGCCTCTTCCTGCATTTATCAATTAATCTCCCGTACATTGGCGCCTTTGGATATTTGGAAGATAATGGGAGGCCAAGATAAGTACTAAAAGTGGAAGAAATTTTGATACCCAAGCAATCCGCTAGAGTAGATCTGTCCTTGGTTCCCTTACTAAAAATAGCCGAACTCTTATCCCAGTTTACCTGCAGCCCCGTCAAGTCTTTGAACTCCAAAAGAATGGTCTTGATACACCTGAAAGATTTAAGATTGGCTCTGCAAAACACTACCAGATCATCCGCAAATAGAAGATGTGAAATGGAACCAGATCGTCGCATAGGCAGGAGAGCACCACACCCCAACGATTTAGCCATCAGAATAGAGAAAGCTTCCATAGCAATGACAAATAAGTAAGGAGAAAGTGGATCCCCCTGCCTAATACCCATGTTACCCTCAAAGTACCCTACAGGGGAGCCCCTTACCATCACAGAGAAAGTGGGCGAATTAATGCATTCGCTAATCCATCTAATAAAGACCTGAGGGAATCCCATTTGGCCCATAAAGTGAAGAATAAAAGCACGGTTCACAGAATCGAAGGCTTTTCGCAAATCCAGCTTAAGGCATGCCCTTCCCCCCATAGGGCTACTGAAATCCCTAATCTGCTCATGTGCACTAAGAGAGCTATCCGACAACAACCTCCCTTTAAGGAATGCTGCTTGATTAGGAGAGATAAGCTCATGAATAACCACCCTGAGCCTATTGCAAATAATCTTGCTAATAATTTTATACAAAACATTGCAGCAAGCGATAGGTCTATAATCTCCAAGGGTGGTAGCATTAGAATTCTTAGGAATTAGCGTGAGATTGGTATGATTTACCTGCCTTAGAAGGGAGCCCGAAGCAAAGAATGATTTTACCGCCAAGGTAAGATCATCACCAATCCTGTACCAATAGCGCTGAAAGAAATGCGCATTATATCCATCAGGGCCAGGGGCCTTATCGGGGTTCATCTGAAAAACCACAGTCTTGATTTCCTCACCTGAAATCCTCCTGATCAGCCAGGTTGAAGCTTCCTCAGTTAGAATGCGCTTTGATGTAATGGGAGGGAAAGCTGTGGCATAATTATCTTGGTTATACAACCCCACATAAAAATCAATAGCATCCTTCTTTAGCCAATCAAAAGTACTCGAGAGCCTCCCCCTTGCATCCACCAAATGAGACAAACTGTTGTGACTTTCCCTCGCCTTCATAGCTTTATAAAAGAATTTAGTATTCCGATCACCCAAGGAGATCCAATCCTGCCTACTCTTTTGGCGAAACATCTCCTCTTCTAAACTCATTGCCCTAGCCAACTCCTTCAGAGCTGCCTGCTCAGTGGCTTGCAAGGAGGCATCAGAAAGCAAAAGCGGATTTTTCCGTAAAGATTCCAGATTAGAGCGGGCCAAGTTCACAAGTTTGGAAGCATTGTGATTAGTAGACCACTTGCGGATTAATGGCCTCAACATCTTTAGTTTCTGGCTGACACAATACATAGGCGTGCCCGCCGCATAAAGACCCCAGCCCTCTTCAACAATGTCAGAAAGTCCAGGGCATTTGCTCCAAAAGTTAAAGAATCTAAAAGGCTTTGGGTCGGAATGTACCTGAGCATGAAGTCTGACCACCATTGGAGCATGGTCACTAGTGACCGGATCCAGATATTCCAAAAAAGAATCAGTAAATATGCGGAGCCATTCATTAGATACGAAGACTCTGTCGAGGCGAGCGGTAATCCGGCCACCACCCACTCTGTTATTGCACCAGCTGAACTTGTTTCCCTTGCTCTTAAGCTCCAAGAGGTGGCTAGTCCCAATGTAATCATTGAACTCAAATAGGACTTTAGGGTCCAACCTCCTACGTCCAACTTTCTCCGCAGAGGTTAGGACACTATTAAAATCTCCACCAACCATCCACACCCCCTTATTCAACATAGCTGCATCACACAGAATAGAATTCCATAAGGCTTTGCGCTCCCCTACCGTATTCCTGCCATACACACCAGTTATAGCACAGGATAGCCCTCCATTGTTAGTACAAGTAATTGTGACATGTTGATCCGAAGCTGAGAAAAGCACAGCTTTCCAGACTGCCGAATCCAATGAAATCACAACCCGCCCACCCATGGCTTTGTCCATATTATGAAAAAGAAGTCCATTGCTTAGGGAGCCACGTAAGCTTCTCCAACGAACTCAATTTAGTCTCTAGAAGAATGATAACTGACGGTTTAATAATGTTGATTCTGTCCCTCAGGTCTCGATGGCAAACCGGGTTATTCAACCCCCTAGTATTCCAAAGGAAGACCGTCATTGACTAGCAGTATTTTTGGGAACGCCACCCTGAATCCTGGAGCTCCTCCTATTAACTGATTCAGGCTGGCATTCAGATCTCTTCTTCACCTTCTTGCCTTCTGCACCCTCCTTAAAACGAATTTCCTCTGCCACCCACTCCGGGTTGTCAATAGACAGTACCTCAGGGATCCTATCAACATCGCCCCCCCAGAGTCATCTAGAAGGGAAGGGAGAGTAGATACTCCTCCAGGCTGTACAACATGACAATGTTCCTGCGATTCTGCAGCAAGAACGGGTTTCTCAAGCTCAGCCGGATCCTCTCCCGGCCCACTCCTAGGCATGCGGAATGAATCCTTCGAAACTGCCTCACCAGGTGGTTCACCTGAGGAAAGAACATCCGGACAATCAACAGCAACAACCAGCGGATCAGCAACAGTGCTCCCCCTCAGGTGGAGACATCCATCCTCCACCTCCGAAACAGGCGTGGCCATGATGGTGTCCACAGAAATTATAGTGGGAGGAGCTTCATTATCATGGTCACTTGCGGAGGATGGGGTTGTGGCATCATCTGGTACGGCCTTCACCCTCTCCCCACAATCAGACACAGTCGGTCCCTCCTCTGCATGCACCACATCCCTGACCCCAGCATCCGGGTCAATGTCATCAAGAGCCTCCCCATTTGCCTCTCCTTCATCTTGGATTGAAGGGGGCTCTCCCGCCACAGAGCACTGGGCATCGGTATGGCCAAAGCATAAACATTTGCTACACCTCAGAGGCTCTCCTTCGAATTTCGCCTCTAGACTTAAGATTTCCCCCCCATCCAGTTCCACTTCAATAGATTTCCGTAATGGTACTGACGCATCCACTTCGACCAAACACCGCGCATATGAAATCCTCTCCAAATTAGCAGTGGCCCGATCCAAACACATAGGAGTACCAATCACTGAGGCAATGATATTAAGCGTCTCCAGATTCCACAAATATAAGGGCAGCCCATGTAACTGAACCCAAACCGGTACGGAAGTAAGAATGTCCCTGTCGTGACGAAGTTTCATGTTCCATTTTTTCAACACCACCAACCTTCCATCAAATAACCATGGCCCCCCCTTCAGGATCCTGTCATAATCATCTGATGATTCAAATCTGAAATAAAAGAACCCATTGTCTTTTGAGTATACCTGCACCTTCTTCTTCAGCCTCCAAAGCCTCTCCAGCCACGCTACAATTTGACCATAATTAGGGGTATCACCCAGAACATACCCCACAAGTGTATTCTTCCACATCTCAGCCCCACGCTCAACCAAGGATCCAGAAACCCTAGCGCGGGGGGTGCCATTCTCACCAATTATAGGAGGAACCAATTTCATTGCCAGCCCCATCCCGTAAGTACGACGGTCAGCGCAAACATCTAGCCACGACCGCTTCACCGCATTAGCATCAATCGAAATAGGCACCACAGGTCTTTTTAGCAATTCCGCAAACACCTTACGGGTAAAGGTCGGAATTTTCCCCCGCTCCAAAGGCTTGATAACCACCGGCGGCCACCCCATAGGAGGCCGTCTCCAAGAATGCGGCGGTCTTCCTCGATTTGGAAGAGAGGCTTTGCTCTGTCGATTGCGGCGGACATCCACCCAACCTTCATCAACCCCCATACCACCCTCCGGCGACGCCATCTCCTTGCGCACCGAAGTCCCCTCGCCTGATGACAGGCCCTCAGCCGGACCTCCCATGGCCGTCCGGGGAACGTCGCCCTTACATCCCGCCAAATTCGCAACAACCCCCCCACTCGCAACACCCAGCGTAGGAGCATAGGAGGAGCCCGCACCCGGATTGCCCTTCCCCCCATCAGCCAGGATCCATCGAGACTCACCCGCCGGCCTTCGGAAACCTAGGTCACGAACGCTGCCATTGCGAGATCCACCTGGGTCGCTCAAATCGCCTGCTCCTGAAATTACGTACATCTCTTTGAACATATATATATATATATATATATATATATATATATATATATATATATATATATATATATATATATATATATATATATATATTGACAACCCAGAAAAATCCCCAACCCCCTCCCCCTGCCTTTGGCTATTTTAGGAGGGTAAGGCGAAAGCCCGGCCGAGACTATGCAAACTGGGGGGAAACCGCCGTGCCCCCAACGGCCCCCGGGTAAGTCTGAGAGGGGAGATGTAGCCCCAGGATAAATAATTTCACAACAAATTCCACAATAATTACCAAGTCACGGCGGCCATAGGCCTCGAACCCCGCACCCCTTGGCTTTGGAGCGGAATGACTTACCACTGGGACACCCTCTCGTGGGCATATATATATATATATATATATATATATATATATATATATATATATATATATATATATATATATATATATATATATATATATATATATATATATATATATATATATATATACTAGTCATAAACCGTGCCCATAGGGCACGGTTTATTTAATGGCTGAGTTTCCCCCCTACAAATTTCAAGTTCACCCAAATTTCAAGTTTCCCCACAAAATTTCAACTTTACCCCCAAATTTAAGTTTTCCCCCAAAATTTAAGTCCCCCCAAAATTGTCATTGCCACCTAGGACAAACTTGTCACGTAGGACAAAGCTTTGTCCTAGTAGGATAAGATTCAAAATCTTCAAAGGACTGGAAAAAAATGGTCGGAGGCGTGAGAATAAAAAGTGTCGGTGGGTGTGTGGGGAGGGTCCAGGGGCAAAAATGCAAAAATCGGGGTTGTATGTGCAAAATTACACACCTCCTCTCTTATCCCTCAAAATCTAATCTCATATATTTTCTCTTATCCAATTTCCCTCTTTTATATAATAGATATCCAAATTCTCTTATCCAATTTCTCATGTCCAAATTCTCTTATCCAATTTCTCTTGATAACATCCCTCTTTTATATAGTAGATATCCAAATTCTATTATCTAATTTCTCATGTCAAAATTCTCTTATCCAATTTCTCTTGATAACATCCCTCTTTTATATAATAGATATCCAAATTCTCTTATCCAATTTCTCATGTCCAAATTCTCTTATCCAATGTCCAATTTCTCTTGATAACATCTCTCTTTTATATAATAGATATCCAAATTCTCTTATCCAATTTCTCATGTCCAAATTCTCTTATCCAATTTCTCTTGATAACATCCCTCTTTTATATAATAGATATATATATATATATATATATATATATATATATATATATATATATATATATATATATATGATAATTGAACCTGAAGTTCAAATTTAAATGTCAACACCCTTTTGCTCAACTTAAAATAAAAATGACCAAATACGAGGGATTATGCGAAAACTTTTTATGATATCTCCTTAAATATGCACACTTCGCAGTAAATAGATCTCACAGATCTATGGTCTATATAGACCAATATGGACACCGGAAGTCTGTCATAATACCGCTAAACTCTTTTAGAGTAATCTCACTTTAAAAGGAATGATTTCTAAATCTAGCCTTAAATATAAGCATACGCCTGTAGTCGTGGTTTAATAAATAAGTGAGAAATATTTTCGCACCCACGTATTTATTCCCCTAAAACATGTTTCTGTACCCACATAAACCTGAATGACTCAAGAAAATAATGGCCTGAAGACCATACTTGATCATTCAAATGGACTTTCAAAAGTCCCACATAAATATGAAAAGTGGAAGTATAGAAACAAGTTCACTCTCCTGTATATGTCTCCTTAGTAAGACTAATATTCATTCTTCCGTATAAATAACAACAGGGAAAGTCCAGGACCAACTATGTTCTGATATAAAAAGAGGAAGGGAAGATATGATATCCTCGACGTAGAATAAGCAATGGCAAACCAAGATCAGACCCAGAAGTTCTGATAAGACCCATACTGCTATTTGCAATATGAAAAGTCATTAATTTATGACATATCAAAATATATACAAATCTAGTTTAAAGATGAAAGTCTATCTAGCTATTGTATACTTATCTATTCCCCGAGAAAACATAGACTTTTGACAACAAATTTAATATGTTGCCATAACATAATTCTTAGTGAGTATTTTTCAAACATAATTGTAGAGTATGCTTTCAAAAGCATTTCATCCTAATAATAGTCCAATAAAAACTATTTTAGGACGTCTGACTTGAGATTCAGGCGTGTCAAGCCCGAATACTCTATATGAGGATGCTCATTACTCTCTGAAAAAAAACTTACAAAGTTTCGATGGATATTCGTCAAAACGAAATCCTTAATGAATGACTCAATAATATAATGGCCTAAAGACCATACATGAGCATTCCAATTGACTTTCAACAGTCCGACATAATTCTAAACGGGGAATTATTTGGAACACCTGAAGTGTCCAGAATCGTCCAATTGTTAACTTTGTAACGATATTATATGCCACCCTGGACTGATGATGCAAGACATTATTAACCAATCCTATAAATCTAACGAACACAAATTTTCTTCAGAAGGGTGTGTTTTCATTATTCCATTTAAAGGGAAAATTATTATGAGATCATATCCACTACACATGGACATTGACTCTCTTCACTTTCTCATAAGAATTTATGATGATATATTTACTATCATCATTAAAATAATAAGACCTTTGGGTCTCTTGAGAGTATTTGAGGGATAAAAGTGGACTTACCACTCCCTACATAGGACTGATGATGTACCTTAGTGTACTCATCAATATATCTTCTAAAAATGGTCATAAACAAACATATTATCCAACTACAGTGCAACTTTTTCACAGTATATATGAAAAATTACTAAATGGCAGGAACATTGGATAACACTAGGAAAGCAAACACTATTTACAACTGGAATAAAGTCTAACACACTGAAGTGTGTGTTCAAACCCAGAAATGGGTTATATGAATAAATCATTAAAATGATTTAAACGGATTACTCATCCGTTAAAAATTTAGTTGATGTTGACTGCATAGAGACATACAATTACACGGCAGACAATCAAAACATCTCCTTAGAACCTATTTATATAGGCTTGATCACCCCATATAAACAGTTTCCAAGAACTCCTAACGGGGAAAGTGTTTAGAGCACATCTTATAGATTGTGCCATGATGTGTCCATATCCCCATATCACCAACTATAAACCATCATAATTCAGTCTTAGATCTATTTATCGGGCTTAATTACCCCAGATAAATAGATTCTGAGCACTCCCGTCTTAGATCTATTTATCGGGATTAATTACCCCATATAAATAGATTCCGCGCACTGAAAACGGGGGAAGCATTTAGAACACATCTTAAAGATCGTGCCTTGATGGGTCTCATATAGAGAATCGATAGTGAAGATTCCTTCACATTCAGATCTCTTTAAATTCCCAGTATTAGGTTCAACATGGATATTACAATAATCCCTGAGCTTGAAGCTCAGTTGACCATTTCAAATATCAAATATCATGAATAGTGATGTAATCCTGAAGATCCCCATTAATGAAACTGTTAAACAGTTTTCGGACATCTTAACTGACAAATCGAATATTAACAAAATCACACATCCCTGCTGCTTAAAACCCAGCTAGGATTGACATACCAAAGATAATAGATGCAATCCACCAGTAGCAGGAGTGGATGTCCTCAATGAATTAGAGGACATCCCACGAGGCTCCAAAGAGAGGAAAACTCCTGGAGACCTTTAAACAATACCACCACATGAAAGTGAGCTCATCTCCATATCCTCTCCTTTTTCAAAACATCTAGAAGAGATGAATCTGGAATAAATTGAAGTATTACTGTATAATGTACGTACATGGGGAGGTGTTTGGATAAAAACACACACTTATCGACAACTTAGTCACATTTCATTTTGCCACTAAATGTGATAATTATAAATATCATTCCACACTCCGTTGCCTGAAGCAAACGTAGAGATTGGCCAAAAATGTGGAACACGGTAATAATAAGCTGAGTTGGTCTCGCTTATGAAACGTGAAGTGTTTGGACCAGAAGTCCTGATATCAAAAGATATCAAACATGTGGGCAAAATGAGTATTGAATAAACACAAATATAAATAAATAAAACCATATGCTATAGGCAATATGCTATAGCTTAGAGGTTCATTTCACTAAAACCAGGAAGTAATCAAGTAAGATGAGCTTGCCTCACTTACAAATAAAACTGATGTATCAGGTTCCCTAGTTATGTTTGCGAAAATCCTGTGATTGAGAAAGAAAAATTTTGGGTTTTTTCTGCGATGGATGTTGTGACAGCATACCCTTATTCCTAATTTTCTTACTTGTCTGAATATACTTTGAGACGTCTATTCTATGAAATATATAAAATTCAACCAATGAAGTTCCTTATCAATATAAGGACTCTAACTAAAGTTTGCCTTTGCATCTTTAAAAAAGCAAAGAAAATGTTTGGGATTATATTTTCAAATGACACAAATCTCATTGGATCTCCTGAAGAGAAAACTGAAATATCTATTTAAGCATATCTATCAAATATGACATGAAAGACCTAGGCAAAAATCTTGGCTTATAGACTTATATCCAGAAGATGACCACATCATCCAGAAGATGAAACTCTCATCCAGAAGATGAACACATTATCCAAAAGATGAAACTCTCATCCGAAAGATGAAAATATTATCCAACAGATGCAATATCATCCAGTAGAAGAAAATAACATCCAGAAGATGAAAATCATGTGACATTTAACTTCATACACACGAAGTTGATGAAGATACATTGACAATTGTAATCCACTAAATACACCAATTGGTTGTATGGATTTACATAAAGACCACTTCCATTCGCTGGAAGAGGGGAAGGATATCCTAGGTCCCAAAGTGCCATTCTTGAGTGTCTTTGATACACTCCTTTATTCGGCCAACTGCGAGCATATAGCGTCGATAGAAAATTTGTTTAGCCAGATACAGTGCAACGCCTGAAGCGTGTCACTAGACCAGAGCTACGCATCTTATACGCTACCTCCAAGGGTCACTACTATAAAAGATCATCCTCCATGTTAAATGTATTTGTAGATGCAGGTAATAAATATCGTGATGACCACCTTGAAGGATTGGCCACATCCTGGAAATCTACAAAGCATTCGACTAAGGCAAACATCATTCTACCATTTCGAGAAGCTCGTCATCCAAGAAGCAGATCAAGAGTATGCATAGCTACGCCATGAAGTAACTTGCAGACGCAGTGACGACTGGGTCAGAGACTAGAGACGTGGAGCTATCTACCGAGTCTACAGACCATGCCACTTCCCTAGCTTATCCTTGAGAAGTCTACATCAAAGGCGATGAGACAGAGCACACATCTTCAGAGGAGCTCCATTGGATTCAGTAACTGCCATATATGAGCGATACTTGTATAGATGAGCGATGCTTGTATTTTTTATTTTTTGCTCGGAACGTTGTAAATGAGATTGATGTATAGATGCTAGGAGATCTGCATGCCTGAAGCATGTACAGATCAGGGGAGTTAAATGTAGAGTTGTACTCTTTTTCCTTAGCTATGGTTTTTCCCACTAAGTTTTCCATAGCCAAAGGTTTTAACGAGGCAACCACATTAACTCTGGATCTAGAAGTATCCACCCCTAGTGATAACCACAGAACAGGGAAAATTAAAGAGACTTGTAGTCTCTAAACCTGGATCTAGAAGTATCCACCCCTTTGTGATACTCATAAGCACTATGAATCCTGAAGTATTCATATGTCGAGTTTACAATGATGGATGGATAAGGGGAAGTGTTATGAATATGCCTTGTGACCTTTGGTTTTAGTACCTTTGATATCCACCATGATTGTAAACGACCCTTGGTATACATCTAAATCTTTATATATGATCTATGGCCTCCACCATAGAGATTGATTCTCAACATCAACCAATTAAAATCTGGTTTTATTGACTTTTGAGTATATTTAGTAGTATTCTTATTATAACTTGTTGTTATTTATTCTCTAAAGAAATGGCTAAAGAAATGGCTGATACATTATCCACGTTTGTAGCTTAATTTATAAAAATGAACCTTAAATATCCATGAATTTAACAATATTATCTTTAATTTTATATATTCATCAAAATCTTTTTGAACTTTGATTATTCACTAAAAATCTCTTTAATTCTTAACATATAAGATAGTTTTATTTACTTCAACCTAAAATTTAAAGTAGTTTCATTAAACAATAATAGAGTTCAAAATATTTTTACTGAATAATGGTTAGGTTTAAAGTAACTTTGATTAAAAGTTACTTGAAGGCTAATAAAAGTTTTGATAAATGTTCAAACTTAAAATTAGTATTATTAAAATAATGGTTATCATATGATTATGAGGCTAAGTCTCATATGCAAGCTCCAAAATGTCATCATCCGATATTTTTTTGGAGGATCAAAATTCGTTCATTTTAATGTTCATATTGTAAAACCCTAAAACACCTAATATCAGGTGAACCCAAGGAGGTTTGCCCGTTCATCCATCCGTCACAAAAGTTCTAATCATGCAAAACAATGAAATTTACGTCAGGTAGATGAAGGAGCATAACCCATTGGTTTCACCCGATATTCGATATTTTTTGGTTTTAGAATATGTTGGTCAAATGAACAGTTCCGATTCCCAAAAAATGATGGAGTTAAGAGTTTTAGAAGTGTATATGAGACCAAGCCTTAATTGTATACTAGAAATAACCTACTCACATCATGCGCGGTAACCGAAGAAAAGACCCACACACAGGATGCGGTGCACGCGCGAAACTGACAAAAGAGTGAGAAAAGTAAGGGGTATGTGTATTGTCGGGAGGAGGAGGGACCCGCGTGCAACGAATAATGAGAGAGAAGTGTGGGTGTGCATGTGGGTATCGTCTAGGGATAAAAGGGGCTAAATTAAAAAAACTTCGGGGGATAAAGTGCATAAATCCCACCCCAAACCACATGGGGTAAAATGGGAAAATAGACCTTAAAGTGCAAAAAATGTAGGGGCCAAAGTGAAAAAAGAACGATGGCAAAACGATAAATATATGGAAAAGGGAAGGGCGTTGGGCTTTATGAAAAATCAGTGGCAAGCTTGCAATTAATGGGAATGATGGAGGCTTTGTTTTGGGTCTCCAAACCCAAACCCCAAATTGCACCCATCCCTCACCCCCATGTAGGGGATGAGGTGGCACACACCTCCCTTTGCCACAAGGACAAACCCTGCCAACTAGGTTTGTCCCAGTTAGCAAAAACATCCCCCATTTGTACAATAGACTAGAAATTATACGTGCACATAGTGCATTGTAAACAAAGAAAAACCCAGATAGGATGCAGTGCATGCACGAAACCGACAAAAGAGTGAGAAGAGTGTGTTTTTTGGGTATCTTCGGGAAGATGATGGACCCACGTGCAACTGAAAGAGAGAGAGAAGTATGGGTGTGTGTTGGGGGGTGTTGTCGGGGGTAAAAAGGTGTAAATAGGCGTTAAAGTTTAAAAGTGCATGTGGCAAAAGTGAAAAAAGCTCGATGGAAAACCCGTAAATACGTGGAATATGTTAGTTCTTGGGTTCAAGACTAATGTTGTTTTGATGATGATCAATACATTATGTTAGTGTGCTAATCATTCTTATGTTTTAGTCTCAGTTTATCCTAATGATTATATGTTGATAAGACAAAGCATAATGCTTGGAGGAAATTACAAGGAATATTTTAAAGACCTCCAAGAGTGATGGTGTGCTCAAGCTTGGATGAAGTCATGAAGATCATCTAATGAAGCCAAAGCTTGGAGCATGATGATGGATGGACATCTATAGGAGCATTGACATAGCATGGAGCTTGATGAAGGGAAGCTCATCAAGGAGCGCCAAAGCTTGGAGATGATGGAGAGCATCAAGGCATAGTGAGCTTGTAGACTTAGACTCTAGGAGATGCAATTTGTAATCCATGTAATATCATTTACTTGCATTTCTCTTTTTGAGTCTAGGATTATTGTAATGCCTTGATAGATGGTCATACTCTCATGCATATGCTTTTAACCATCTTAGTGAGCCTTAGGATTATCATAGAATTCAACCCAATAGGTTCATCTAGCCCAAAGAATCATTTGGAGTCTCTGGCTCTCCTGCAGTCGCCTGCTGAGGTTTTACAATTGACTGGGTGATTTCCAGTCGCTTGTCGAGCCTTCTGCAGTCGACTGTGATGCATAGCTCAAGTCAACTTTTTTATTAACTCATCTTGAGCTTTTCGCATCAGTCGATTGATGTTCAATTTATAGTCGCCTGTACTCTTACAATCGCCTGTGAATTGGTCGACAGTTGCCTGTGCGCTTCTTGCATTTTCTGGGCTTCAGCCCAATTTGCAAGACAGTAGCCTGTTGCTGTTTTTACAGTCGCCTGTATATTTACAGTAGCCTGTGAAATGGTCTTCAGTCGTCTGAAAGACGTAAGTGCGAAATATGCATCACTCTCTGTTATTCTGAAAGAGTCCTCTGTTTCTTGTCCATCCCTGCTGCAGTCGCCTGTTGAAGGATATACAGTCGACTGTCTGCTTTTCAGTCACCTGTGTAGTCTTCTACAGTCGATTGTCCTGGCTCAGATTATAGCCGTTGGATATTTTTTAGCCGTTGATCAGTCGACTGCCTTTTGATCATCAGTCGACTGTCTATACCATAAACTGCCAAAATCTAGCCGTTGCAGATTTCTTCCCTTTGGGTTTTTGGCTGGTTTTATGGGTTCCTTTGTGCTTCCTATATATAGGAGTTGGCTTAGTTCTTTTAGAACTCTTGAAAGGGTTAGGAAATCATAGAAGATCATTTAATCTCTTCTCTAAGCCACTCCTCCCACATTCCCTCATTAGAGCTTCAATTTTATGCTATAGCATCTAAGCTCTAGGGAATTTCTCCAAGAGATTTCAATCTCATTCCTTTTCTTGGAGAACATCTTTCTTCTCTTCATTTCATACACTCAAGTGAGAAGAGTTAGGATTTATTCCTAGAAGAGAGAAAGATCTTCAAGTGCAATCAAAGCCTTATCTCAAGCACTTGAGTTTCACTTGCATGCCTTCTTCTTCATATTGGTAAGATCATATCAAGGCATAGGTAAGTGTTGTTTTGTTTTGTTTTATGTTCGAAACCCTATTTCTCTTTGTGGGATTCTTTTTGTGGGAATTAGATACTCTCTTTGTCGGAGTAACTCTCTATGTGGGAGTTTGGTGTCCTAGTGTAGGGCTAACCCTAATTCTCTGAGTGTGAGTTAGTAATTCTATAGGTGGGAGTTTTACCCCTGTGTAGGGTTGGTTGGGTCCTTGTGTAGGGCAAAATCCTCTTGGTGAGGTCTCTCTCTTTATGGGAGTGTTTCCCTTTGTGGGATTTTGTATTCACTTCTCTGTGTGGGATTATAGTGAATACTGGTGTGGCTGGATGTACCCAAGTTTTGGGGAACCAGGGTAATATCTCTGTGTTTGCGCTTGTTGTTGTTGAGCACTCTGTTTATTTTCCGCTGCTTATTGTGCTTTAATTTTAGTAACTTTTAATTAAGCACTTTGCTTGCTATTACACTATTCACCCCCCCCTCTAGTGTGTGTGTGTAGCCCCGCAGGGTCCCTTACAGTTGGTATCAGAGCCTTGGTTTGGTGGTTTTTGCAAGCAAGACTTCTAAGTATCAACAACCCCTCTCCATTCCTCCCGTCTTCAAAGGCAAACACTTCTTAAAATGGAGGAAGAAAATGTTCCAATGGCTTGATGATCACGATGAGTCTATGTCTATCACCTCGGATACTAAAGTTTGGAATGCGTTGCAGTATGCCTTCTCTCCGAAAATTTCTAAGAAAGTAAAGGAGCTCAAGACGGCCGGTGAGATATGGGATTATCTTGATGAAAAGTATAGAGGAGAGGAATCGTGCGATTGATGAGACCATCATTGGTAATGAGGTA
Organism: Scilla litardierei; assembly: GCA_030789695.1. Lineage (NCBI taxonomy): Eukaryota > Viridiplantae > Streptophyta > Magnoliopsida > Asparagales > Asparagaceae > Scilla > Scilla litardierei. The sequence continues at coordinate 358,444,404 of CM061142.1, read as the reverse complement.
TCTCGTAGCTCTCTCGTTCAACGTAGTGATTTTATTGAAAATTGTAATGCGTTGTTTATGGACTCTCCCAAAGCGAATAATAACAAGCTTGAGAGAGATGCACGCACGCACACTTTATTATCATCCAAACCTTGTCATGGTACACAAACCATAGCATTAAATCAAGAAAAGATTACTCTTGATTCATGTGTGTGCATGTTGAGCAAAGAGAATGAGTCTCTTAAAGCTCAAGTAGTGTATGTCAATGAATTTCATAGATCTTTAAAGGAGAGTGCATTTGCTACTCATAAAGAGGAAATTCATTGTTTGCATGCCGAGAAAGAAGGATTTCTTTCTCAATTGAGTACCTTGAGAGATGAGAATGCTTCTCTCAAACTCCAAATGGAGAAGATGCACTCGGATAGTGATTACAACATTTTGAGAGATGAGACATTGGCTCTCAAGTCAAAATGTTGTGAGCTTAGCTCATGTCTATCCAAGAGGGATGACACCATTTCTTCACTTTTGAAGAAATATGAGCTATTGTCTACTCAAATTGAAAATTTCAAATTGAGTAAGGACAAGGTTTTACGATCCTCTTCATTGAAGGTGAACAAACCAAGCTCGTCTCTTAGAAGCACCCAAATAAATTTTATGGGGGAGCACTCTAATGAGAAAGTCACATCCAACTCTTTTGGCCTAAAATAAACTATTATTTCTAAGCCAAAGAGAAATCATGCATTTTTGTATTCCGGTCTTGCATATATTAAGAAGCCTATTCAAAAACATGTTTATAGGAATGCTTCTTCTTTGAATGCTATGCATGATGTTTCTACTCATAGGAAATCTTATTATTGCTTGCATGCTAAAGTTGATGATAAATCGTTGCATGCTTCACATGTTCCTATGCATGGTAGAATTGCTTGTGTGAATGATTCTAATGCTAAATTGCATGTTTCACACACGGGTCACGCCAATGTTTATGTTCCACCTCATAAGCGTGCACCCTCACCTCCTACTCATGCCTTGACCAAACCTCTTCTTAAGAATCCCAAGTCACTTTCTTTGTGGATTCCTAAGAATGTTTCTAGGCTTGATAGGAATGCGTATATAGATTCATATGTGCGTAATGTTATATTTTCATATGACTATATACGGAAACCAAACTCCACTTTTGTCTGGTTTCCAACTTGCTAGCTCACTCACATTGTTATTAATTGCTTGGGTACCATGCTTGTATGTTTACATTTTGTACCCACATTTTTGTGAGTGTGTCCATTACTCCCATGTTTGCATGTTTCGTATGATTATGGGGGAGTATGGAATTTTTGCTTGCTAGCATTATTTTTTCATTCGTATGTCACATTGAATTTCATTCATATTATGTCTGTGCATATGGGATGGTTATTTTCTCTTGCCCTTGGTTTTCCTATTTTGGCTATTACCCATCTTTTTAATATGCCAATGTGGGAGAGAAATAGGTTATGTAAAAATATACCTTGTGCTTGTTTATGCATTATTATCAATTGGTATGTTTTTGCATAACGAACATCAATATGATTTGTGCTTTATATGTTTATATTTTGTACACATTTGCATATTGATTGGGGGAGTTTGTTAGCACACATTGCTTATTTCAATGTTTATTATATTTTGACATAATGGATTGTCATCATCAAAAAGGGGGAGATTGTTAGTTCTTGGGTTCTAGACTAATGTTGTTTTGATGATGATCAATACATTATGTTAGTGTGCTAATCATTCTTATGATTTAGTCTCAGTTTATCCTAATGATTATATGTTGATAAGACAAAGCATAATGCTTGGAGGAAATTACAAGGAATATCTTAAAGACCTCCAAGAGTGATGGTGTGCTCAAGCTTGGATGAAGTCATGAAGATCATCTAATGAAGCCAAATCTTGGAGCATGATGATGGATGGACATCTGGAGGAGCATTGACATAGCATGGAGCTTGATGAAGGGAAGCTCATCAAGGAGTGCCAAAGCTTGGAGATAATGGAGAGCATCATGGCATAGTGAGCTTGTAGACTTAGACTCTAGGAGATGCATTTTGTAATCCATGTAATTTCATTTACTTGCATTTCTCTTTTTGAGTCTAGGATTATTGTAATGCCTTGATAGATGGTCATACTCTCATGCATTTGCATTTCACCATCTTAGTGAGCCTTATGATTATCATAGAATCCAACCCAATAGGTTCATCTTGCCCAAAGACTCATTTGGGGTCTCTGGCTCTCCTGCAGTCGCCTGCTGAAGGTTTAACAGTCGACAGGTTGATTACCAATCGCCTGTCGAGCCTTCTACAGTCGACTGTGATGCACAGCTCAAGTCAAATTTTCTATTGACTCATCTTGAGCTTTTCGCATCAGTCGACTGATGTTCAATTTACAGTCGCCTGTACTCTTACAGTCGCATGTGAATTGGTCGACAGTCGCCTATGTGCTTCTTGCATTTTCTGAGCTTTTCCCCATGTTACAAGACAGTCGCCTGTTGCTGTTTTTACATTCTCCTGTATATTTACAGTCGCCTGTGAAATGGCCTTCAGTCGTCTGAAAGGCGTAAGTGCGAAATATGCATCTCTCTCTGTCTTTTCTCCATCTTTTACAGCAGTCGACTGATGAAGGTTTTACAGTCGCCTGGCTAATAGACAATCGACTGTATTATTGATATTAGTCGTGTTACGAGGTGGAACTCGCATACAATGAATTTATATTGTGGAGAACCAAGGGCACGGTTGTTATATGGAAATGAGGGGTTAGGTAGGCTGTTTTACAGGTGATTAGTGGGATGAAGAGGTTGGATCCGTTGCCGGTGGAGCTCACAGGATCGTATCTCGTCGGACGTAGCTGAGGAAGGTCGGACGGCGGGGGGCTGGCGCCGACTTTGGCCAAGGGGCGAGCTCTCCTGCAGCACGAACAACTCGTCAGAAGGGCGTGGTTGGGGTCCAACCCTTAGCCCCTCCGATGCCTAAGTCAGTAAAAGGGCTTAAATGGGGGGCTGGACACGCCGGCCGGACTGACTGTGTGTCCGCCTCGCGTGACGAGCTATAGGTGGGAGAACAAAGATATGGAGGACCTTTGCTCTCGTGTGTGAATAACAGAAGATGAGAGAATTTTCCAACCCCCTCTCCGTAAGAGGAGAGGGGGTATTTATACCTGACGGGTGATGACTAGGCGTGCTGAGCTGGCTTGGGTGTCAGCGGAAACTTCGGACGAGGACGTCGGGAACAGGAGTTCCTGATCTACTTCTGTCAGGCGGCGCAACGGCCGAGGGGTGCTTTTATCGGGATGTCAGGGCCGAAAGCACTAACCGCCGGTCAGGTCAGCCGCCTGGGGGTGCTTTGTCAGATGGTCGGGTGACGTATGGGTTAGTCACGTCCTTATCCTAGGTCGTTTGTCGTTAGCGTCGAACTAAGGGTCTGGCTCACTTTTGGGCGCCGCGGTTCGCGGGAATCGGACGGGCCGATCCAGTCGGGGGTTGTTTGGTCCGGCCGCGCCCGCCAATAGGCCTGGCCTAGCTATACGACTGTTCCCTAACGCGCTCCCCCGGTGGGCTGGGCGGCCGTAGTTGCTCGCCTCGGCCGGTCGCAGTTGTTCGCCTCGGCCGGTCGCAGTTGTTCGCCCCGGCCGTTTCGGGGAGTGCTGTAAGGCGCGCTTACCGCCGTGATGCCCCGGGTTTGCGGGGCGGCGGCCCTAATTGTTAATTGGTGAGCTAAAGGGGAATGTTAGCGGATCCGGGCGGGAGTTGGGCTACTATGACCTTTAGGTCGTAACAATTGCCCCCGGCCTTCGAGTCTGAGGCGGCGGCCCGGCTCGGCTCGAAGGGCGAACCGCATCCAACATTCCGGACCCTCAATATGGGCCTTGGGCCCACCGGGTAGTGCCGGCGGCGGCTTCGGGATTCCCGCTTTAGTGGTCATTATTACGATTTGAAAAGGAGGCAGAGGAAAACGAAGCGTCTCTGCGATTGAGCTTACGACACGTGGATGAGGTGACCCTCACGCCAGTCGAGGCGTCGGGGATGTCTCGATGGGTGCCGCGTGACGAAAGTTTGACGGCCGAGATGGCCCGGGGGCCACCTGTGCCGCTAAAAAGGGTTGGGAGGCGGTCGGCGGGAATTTTTGTCTTTCTCCGATTCTCCTCCGGTGCTCGATTTTTTCATTTGGAGCGTGCTGGCTAACCTGTCCCTTTCGTCATCGGCCATCTTCTTCCGATCGCCTTCCAGGTTCAAGGGAGCAACAGGTAACAACAATTAATTTCCTTCCTTTCTGATCAATGGATTCTCGATTTGAGATTGGAGGGAGTAGCCGGATCGGGGAAGATGAGTCGGCATTCGAGGGGGCGTCGCAGCCGGGGGTGCAGCGGACCAGGGAAAGATGGTCATGGTTATCCGTTGCACCGAGAGATATTGAGTCCCCCCGACGTAGGTTGGATAGGATCAACATTCGGGAGATTCGCGTGCGGTTTGTGCGACAACCCTATGAGGTGCGGGTTCCCGGGTCGGAGGAAGCGGTGAGCTCACCGGGGAATAATGAGGTCAGGGTCTATGTCCGGTCCTTTGAGTTGGGGCTCCGCTTCCCGATCCACCCGTATTTGTTTCATTTGTTGAATTTCCTAGAGCTGCCGATATTCGCCCTAGCGCCCCGGTCCTGGGGCTTGCTAGTGGGGTTTGTCGTCTTGTGTCTTGCTTGCTCTTTGAGTCCCTCCTTGGCGTTGTTTCAGTATTTCTTCGTGGTTCGGAAGTGGGGGGTGTATCATCGCGTTTGCGCCAGGAGAGGGCGAGAACTCATCCTCGAGGTGCCTGATGATGTCGGCGACTGGATGAGGGAGTTCGTCTTCGTGACAGTGCCAAGTGATGTGGCGCTGACGTCGAATTGGGGGGCGCGGAATCCCTTCGTAAACGAAGGGGTGGAGCTGACCGGGGAGGATATTGCCAAAGCTCAGATTTTGAGGGAGCTGCCCGAGGAGTGTCATCATTGGGCGAGTCTAACGCAGAGCAGTCGGCTCGCCCAGGATTTTTGGGCCCTAGGTATCTTTGAAGTTTTGTAAACTTTGGGCTAGGCTCGCCCTGATTGTCTCTCTTTTCCTTTTGCAGGTGAAGACACGATGAGGGAGCCGGAGGAGTTGTCAGGTTCGGTCGGTGCCCCGACCTCGGGGGGTACTGATCCTCGCGGGAAAGGCAAGGGGGGGCTAGTGAGGCAGGATCCCCGTATCGTGGGGGCGGGCCCCCCGGGGGAGAGATTGCACCCGGGACGGGCGACAGTCGGGCAAGACCGCTCCGTTGGTGGGCCCGGCGAGGCTCGTCTCAAGGGCATGCCCGTGCGAGGGGCCTGACCCTCCGTCCCCCCGCGGATTCCCGAGGTGGTCGCGCCCCGCCGGGCGCCTGTGGTTCAGAAGTGTCCATACGGGATCCCTTCGTGGGAAATGGGGGCGTCGTCGAGTCAAGCCTGTGAGAGCGCTCTCGTTCGCTTTAAGAGGACCCGAGAAGAGGTCGAGGCGTACCCTGATGACCATCTCCGCAAGTTTCCCTTTCGAGTCAGCCGCGACGAGTCGGTATTCGAAGATGCGGGAGTGGCGGCGCGCCTCGCCGAGTACTGCGGGTTGCCGCGCGATCGTGAGTCGTTGGCTCGCGTGGGGGTGGAGCGGCTATGTGGCTCGGCTATATGGCACGTCGTACAGGTAAGGCGGCTTTCCTTACTCGCACGCCGGCTTTGTGCGCCCGTGTCTCACTGATTCAAGGTTTATGTAGATGCTTACGAACGTGCTAGCTCTGCGGGGCCGTCCCTCAGCGGTCGCCACCAGGGCGGCCCTGCGTGAAGCGAAAGAGAACCTAGGCGAGGTCAGGGAGAAGCTGAGGGACACGGAGGCAGAGCTTGAGAGGGTTAGGGCGGCCCACGGCGTGGAGAAGGGGCGGGCTGCGTACTTTGATTCGTCCAAAGCAGCGATCGAGAAGCAGCTTCAAGAAATAACGCGAGAGAGGGATGATATCCGGGCGAAATATACCTCGGAAGTTGTCAGCAAGGAGTCTGTGATCGGGTTACAGAGGCAGCAGATTGAGGACCTAAAGGTAGCTCTGGCGGCCGAGAAGAGGGAGAAAGGTCTAGCGGTGCGGCGACTGGAGGATAAGCGGGATGCTGAGGGCAAACTGGTCGAAGCTGCGATCCGCCGGTATCATGACGAGCATGTTGTGCCGATGCTGCAAGAGGCTAAGGAGGCGGCGATTCGGCAAGTGGTTAAGGAGGTGAGGGATCAGCCGGTCGAGAAGCGGCGCCGATAGAAACGCGGGTTCAGGGAGGGCCGTACCTTCTCGTCATAGGGTTATGAACGATGTGTTGTTGTAGTGGGTGAACAGTCAAATTTCCAATGTACGGGTTAGCGGTTTGAGTAAATACATTAGGATGATGATTTTTTGTGCCAAACCGTATTCGTATACGGTTTGACCGTAGAATGTACGATTTGTGCGGGATGTGATTGCCCCCAACTTCGCTCTGCCGGGGTTTCCGGTAGAGGGGAGTTGAGATGAGTCGCGATTTGTGTCAGTTCGGTCGGGAGCCCGTGCCAAGTGTTGGGATTGAGGTGCATATGAGGTGAGCAGCGCGCTCATGTGCCGGCCGGGCCGAAGGAGAGCGGAAGTGTCACTGATACGAAGGAAGCTCGTGCTTTGGCCGGACTGATGAGTGTTAGACCAAATATAGGGTCAAACGCTGACCGTGTTTTGGCCGGACTGTTGGAGGCCGGACCAAATCTTGGATATAGCGCAGATTTCACGCTTGGGCCGGACTGACTGGGGCCGGACCGAATCTTGGATCTGGCGTCGATTCTATGTTTTGGCCGGACTGTCGGAGGCCGGACCAAATCTTGAATCTAGCGGCGATATCGAGGGGTAATTTCAAAAGAGGGTAATAATTTTGCAGGGATTTGGGCGGGATTTGATTGGACCAAACATTGTATCGGCCCGTAGGCGTAACATTGTATTGGACTAGGTAGGTTGAGGTTCCCATCGCAGCTGTCCCGCCTTTCTCTGGTGTTATGCCCCTGATATGGGGCGTGGAGTGGATTTAGCGGGTTCCGCCTCGGCGGAGGTGCGGGTGGTCGCGTCGGAGCCAGGCAGTGGCTTTGGCCTTCGATCCCAGAATTGGGGGGAGAGGGAGTCCTTGGTGGTTGTTCTATCCCAAGGGGCCCCGTTGATCGCCCCGTCAGGAGTCTCTGCGTGGTAGGCTCGTAGGGGCGTGGGCCGCCGCCCCCTTGTGCGGCCTCCTGGCGTAAGCGGCCCGGGGAAGGCCGATGAGTGGAAGGGGGGTGCTGCAGGTGTAAGTGGAATAGCCAGTTGGGTTGGGCTGGCGCTCGGGGACGCGTTCCCCTCGGTTGGGGCGCCGCGGGCGGCTGCCGGGGTGCCCGGCAGGGTGATTTGGCAGGTCTGTCCCCTCCATTGGGTTGTCTGCCAGCCGCGCCTGCGTACGAAGGGCGTCCGTGGATAGGGCTGGTATGTCATTGGAGCTCCAGTTCCCCTGCCTTAAGTTGTCTAATGGAAGGAGGGGAGCAGCTGGCTGAGCAACCGCCGTGTAAGGGGAATATCCTGTTGAAGAATCGCTTATTTTGGAGGTCGATGAAGCTCGCATTTTCCGCGTATGTTGAGGGAGAGATGGCGTCAAAACAATTAATCTTTCTGCACATCCTTCCCCTCGCCTTTCTTCCCCTCCTCAAGGAAGTAGGGGGGGTTTATAAAGGTGGATTTCCGCCCTTATTTATTCTCTGGCGAGAGTCGGGGCCGTATTGGAATTTCGTTCTTAGGGGGTGGGGCGTTCCCGATGGGCGACAGGTGATGTGACCCCTCAGGCATGCATGCCATATGTCAGTGGTGTCGGTCCCGAGTGTCCTTTTCTGGTGGACAGGTCTACTCGGGTGCCGGCTTTATGGGGGGTCAGGCGTCGGTGTCTGCGTTGGAGTCGCCTCGATTCGGGGTCCTTGAGTAGCTTCCCGAGGTTTGAGAGAAGGGGTGATGGGCCCCTTCGGGGGAGAGCGGGTATTGGTTTGTCGGGTATCCCACCTAAGGCGCTCCGGGTCGGGTGGCCAAGCTTAGGGAACTTGCTCCGGAGGTCTTCTTGGGAGGGGAACTTGCTCCGCAGCTCGGCTCGTGCCCCTCTCCGGTTTGGGTGGCGAGGACTAGGCCTGCCCCGGAGTCTTTGAGAGCGGGGGTATGGGGTCGTCGCCTCCCCGCAACCTCTATAGTCGGACGGGTATTGGGCCGTCGCCTACCCCGCACATGGCGCTACGGTATGGGTGGCCAAGCTCAGGGAACTTGCCCCGGAGGTCTTCTTGGGGGGGAGCGAGTACGCAGCTCGGCCCGTGCCCCTCTCCGGTTTGGGTGGCGAGGACTAGTCCTGCCCCGGAGTCTTTGAGAGGGGGGTATGGGGCCGTCGCCTCCCCGCAACCTCTACAGTCGGACGGGTATTGGGCCGTCGCCTACCCCGCATATGGCGCTCCGGTTTGGGTGGCCAAGCTCAGGGAACTTGCCCCGGAGGTCTTCCTGGGGGGGAGCGAGTACGCAGCTCGGCCCGTGCCCCTCTCCGGTTTGGGTGGCGAGGACTAGTCCTGCCCCGGAGTCTTTGAGAGGGGGGGTATGGGACCGTCGCCTCCCCGCAACCTCTATAGTCGGACGGGTATTGGGCCGTCGCCTACCCCGCATATGGCGCTCCGGTTTGGGTGGCCAAGCTCAGGGAACTTGCCCCGGAGGTCTTCCTGGGGGGGAGCGAGTACGCTGCTCGGCCCGTGCCCCTCTCCGGTTTGGGTGGCGAGGACTAGTCCTGCCCCGGAGTCTTTAAGAGGGGGGGGTATGGGGCCGTCGCCTCCCCGCAACCTCTATAGTCGGACGGGTATTGGGCCGTCGCCTACCCCGCATATGGCACTCCGGTTTGGGTGGCCAAGCTCAGGGAACTTGCCCCGAAGGTCTTCCTGGGGGGGAGCAAGTACGCAGCTCGGCCCGTGCCCCTCTCCGGTTTGGGTGGCGAGGACTAGTCCTGCCCCGGAGTCTTTGAGAGGGGGGGTATGGGGCCGTCGCCTCCCCGCCACCTCTATAGTCGGACGGGTATTGGGCCATCGCCTACCCCGCATATGGCGCTCCGGTTTGGGTGGCCAAGCTCAGGGAACTTGCCCCGGAGGTCTTCCTGGGGGGGAGCGAGTACGCAGCTCGGCCCGTGCCCCTCTCCGGTTTGGGTGGCGAGGACTAGTCCTGCCCCGGAGTCTTTGAGAGGGGGGGTATGGGGCCGTCGCCTCCCCGCAACCTCTATAGTCGGACGGGTATTGGGCCGTCGCCTACCCCGCATATGGCGCTCCGGTTTGGGTGGCCAAGCTCAGGGAACTTGCCCCGGAGGTCTTCCTGGGGGGGAGCGAGTACGCAGCTCGGCCCGTGCCCCTCTCCGGTTTGGGTGGCGAGGACTAGTCCTGCCCCGGAGTCTTTGAGAGGGGGGGTATGGGGCCGTCGCCTCCCCGCAACCTCTATAGTCGGACGGGTATTGGGACGTTGCCTACCCCGCATATGGCGCTCCAGTTTGGGTGGCCAAGCTCAGGGAACTTGCCCCGGAGGTCTTCCTGGGGGGGAGCGAGTACGCAGCTCGGCCCGTGCCCCTCTCCGGTTTGGGTGGCGAGGACTAGTCCTGCCCCAGAATCATTGAGAGGGGGGGTATGGGGCCGTCGCCTCCCCGCCACCTCTATAGTCGGACGGGTATTGGGCCGTCGCCTACCCCGCATATGGCGCTATGGTTTGGGTGGCCAAGCTCAGGGAACTTGCCCCGGAGGTCTTCCTTGGGGGAGCGAGTACGCAGCTCGGCCCGTGCCCCTCTCCGGTTTGGGTGGCGAGGACTAGTCCTGCCCCGGAGTCTTTGAGAGGGGGGGTATGGGGCCGTCGCCTCCCCGCAACCTCTATAGTCGGACGGGTATTGGGCCGTCGCCTACCCCGCATATGGCGCTCCGGTTTGGGTGGCCAAGCTCAGGGAACTTGCCCCGGAGGTCTTCCTGGGGGGGAGCGAGTACGCAGCTCGGCCCGTGCCCCTCTCCGGTTTGGGTGGCGAGGACTAGTCCTGCCCCGGAGTCTTTGAGAGGGGGGAACTGAAATTGTCATGCAGAAAAAGGGCGAAATTCGAAGACAAAAAAGGAGGGAACAAGGTGTTTCGTTCATGACTTACAGCTCTCGGTTATGCCACGACCGGCGCACCGCGCCCCTTGGAGTCATTAGTCCGTCCTTCAGGGGGGGTGGGGAGGCTGATCCCGTTTCGGCCTGATCCCGTTTCGACCTGGCAGTGGCATCGGCGGGAGCTAGCTCCAGCTGGTAGGGGTCATCACTCCGCCCGGGGGAGTCGACTTTCAGGTTCACCTCTGGTCCTTTGTGCTTGGTTGACCCTACGTAGCAGCTCCTTGACAGCTTCTGGCTTCCCCGCACGATTCCCACCCCTCGGGGGGTTTGGAACTTGACCATCTGATGGAGAAGGCTGGGGAGCGCTCCGATGGCCGACATGTATGGTCGTCCTATAATCCCGTTGTATGCTGACATAATGTCGACCACAACGAACAGCGTCATTCGAGTGACGACCTGTGGCTCCTCTCCGAGGGTTATTGGCAAGGTGATCACCCCCATGATGGGGGTGGAGTGACCGGTGAAACCGACGAGGGGCCCGGTACAAGGTCTCAGGTCGGTCGGCCGCAACCCCATTTTCTCGATCGTGGACATGAACAGGATGTCGCAAGAGCTCCCTGTGTCGATCAGGAGGCGGCTGACGATGGCTGTCCCAATCTGGGCTTCGATGACGATGGCGTCGTCGTGGGGTTGCTCGATCCCCTCTAGATCCTTGTCACTGAAAGTAATGGGAGGGTAGGTCATCCTTCTCCCTCTCCGGTCCCCCCCGAGACCCGCCGTCATCACTTGCCTTGCATACGCCTTTTTGCTTGACGACGACGCCCCTCCTGAAGATGGCCCGTTGCATATCGTATCTATGCGCAAGACGGGTTTCGGTGGGCGAAGCTCTTCCCGCTCGCCGTTTGCCGGAGGGTCTGCCCTCCGCGCCCTTCGGTGGTTCCCCTCTTCTCGGTCTGGTCTTCGGCCTCCGACGAAATCCCCCAGGTGGCCCGCCTGGATCAGCCGCTCGATTTCCCTTTTGAGGGTGAAGCAGTCATCGGTGTCGTGGCCGTGGTCCCGGTGGTATCGACAGTATTTCTTAAAATCTCTCCGGGCCGGGTCCGACTTCATTTCTCGGGGCGGCTCCGGCAGCAGACCGGCCCGGGTGGCCGCAGCCATCACCTCGATCAGGGGGGCATTGAGTTGCGTGTAATGTGCCCGCAAGGGGACCTCTTGTCTTGGGGCGACTCGAGGGAGCCCTTGTGCCGGAGCAAACTCGCGCGCCGGACCGGGGCGATCTTGGGGGCGAGGCCCGGGCGGCTCCCGCCTTGGTCGGGCTAGCCGATCACGACCCCGGTCCCCCTCTTCCTGTCTCGGCCGAGGGTGTGATCGGGGTTCGCCTTGAGTCGGTTTCGCCCGGGGGAACAAGGTCTTTGCACCAAGAGTTTCTTCGGCCAAAGCGTGCCTCTCCGTCATGGCAACCAACGCCTCATAGTCGGTCGGCGGGTCCCGGAGCAAGGTTTTGTGGAGGCTCCGAGTCCGCAACCCCGTTTTGAAGGCCAGCATAAGCACCTCATCCCCACATGTCACCACCGCCCGTCTCTCCTCCTGAAAACGGCGGAGGTATCTACATGTTGTCTCTCCTTCTCCTTGGACTATCGTGCAGAGATAGTCCAGGGGCTTCTTCTTCGTCCGCCCGGCCCAGAACTCTTGGCAGAATTTGTGGGATAGCTCGCCAAAGCTCCCGACGGATCTCGCTGGCAAGCCGAAGTACCAGTCCAGCGCGGTGTCCCTTAGGCTCTGGGAGAAATGTCAGCACAGGAACGCCTCGTCCACATCCTGCGCCTCCATTGCCCCCCGGTATTGTTGCACGTGTGTGAGGGGGTCGCCCCTCCCATTGTACATCGCCAAGTGAGGAGGTTTGAACTTTTTGGGCCTTGGGGCGGATGTTATCCATCGTGCGAGCGGCGTGGCCTCCTCCGGATAGGTAGGGCGATCCGGGGCATCCCCTCTCCGCCATTCAGGGGTCAGGCTCCGGTCGCGTCGCGGCCGTCGGCAGTCCTCCGCCCCCGGGGAGTAGCCCGATGGTCGTCTGGCGGGGCTCCTCCCTCGGGCCGAGGACTCGACGGGTTGTGGGCTGCGGCTCTCCCTTCGCCAGCGCCTCCCGGCCGGCTCTCCTCGGGCCTCCATCCGTTCCTGATTCTCCCGGAGGAGCCTCTCGCGCTCGGCAGCGAGGAAGCGTAGTTGTCAGCAAACGGCCTCCTCGTGCAGGGTATCGGAGGGGTGGTGCTGGTGACGCGGGTCGCCTGCTCCAGGTGGGGGTCTGTTCAGCAACGGGTCCCGCTCGTTCCCGGGCCACCGTCCCATCGTCGTCTCTTCAATGACTTCTTGGTTGCTTCTGTTTTCCTTCCTCAGCCTTTCGCGCTCCGCGACGATGAAGCGGAGTTGGCGGCGGGCTGTCTCTTCTTCCTGGTAGGCCCTCCGGGCGGTCTCGGCCGCCTCGTCCAAACGCCTTTGCGCGGCGGCCGCCTCCCCCAGGCGCCTCCACCGCTGCGCAACTTCCATCTCCTCTTCCAGGAGCCTTTACTGGGCCGCAATCTCCTCAGCGAGCCCCCTATCCTCCCCCTCCTCCTCGAATTGAGGGTGGAGGTTCCGCCTTACGTTCAAGGGCTCTGAGGGGCCGGGCAGAGGCTCCGTTCCAGCCGTCTAATAGCCTCTCCTGGCCAGGGGACGGCCTCGAAGCTCTTCAGGACGACGGGGGCCGAAGTATGTTCAGTCTCGGTGCCCATCCCCAGAAGGGGGTCGGACGCCGGGGTGATTTGTAGGGAGAGCGGTTCCTGAGCCACGGGATCTTTGCCGTGGTCAGGGTTCCGCGAGATCGGCATGGACTCTAACATGGGTGTGACCCTTCGTTCCCACAGACGGCGCCAATTGTTACGAGGTGGAACTCGCGTACAATGAATTTATATTGTGGAGAATCAAGGGCACTGTGGTTATATGGAAATGAGGGGTTAGGTAGGCTGTTTTACAGGTGATTAGTGGGATGAAGAGGTTGGATCCGTTGCCGGTGGAGCTCACAGGATCGTATCTCGTCGGACGTAGCTGAGGAAGGTCGGACGGCGGGGGGCTGGCGCCGACTTTGGCCAAGGGGCGAGCTCTCCTGCAGCACGAACAACTCGTCAGAAGGGCGGGGTTGGGGTCCAACCCTTAGCCCCTCCGATGCCTAAGTCAGTAAAAGGGCTTAAATGGGGGGCTGGACACGCCGGCCGGACTGACTGTGTGTCCGCCTCGCGTGACGAGCTATAGGTGGGAGAACAAAGATATGGAGGACCTTTGCTCTCATGTGTGAATAACAGAAGATGAGAGAATTTTCCAACCCCCTCTCCGTAAGAGGAGAGGGGGTATTTATACCTGACGGGTGATGACTAGGCGTGCTGAGCTGGCTTGGGTGTCAGCGGAAACTTCGGACGAGGACGTCGGGAACAGGAGTTCCTGATCTGCTTCTGTCAGGCGGCGCAACGGCCGAGGGGTGCTTTTGTCGGGATGTCAGGGCCGAAAGCACTAACCGCCGGTCAGGTCAGCCGCCTGGGGGTGCTTTGTCAGACGGTCGGGTGACGTATGGGTTAGTCACGTCCTTATCCTAGGTCGTTTGTCGTTAGCGTCGAACTAAGGGTCTGGCTCACTTTTGGGCGCCGCGGTTCGCGGGAATCGGACGGGCCGATCCAGTCGGGGGTTGTTCGGTCCGGCCGCGCCCGCGAATAGGCCTGGCCTAGCTATACGACCGTTCCCTAACGCGCTCCCCCGGTGGGCCGGGCGGCCGTAGTTGCTCGCCTCGGCCGGTCGCAGTTGTTCGCCTCGGCCGGTCGCAGTTGTTCGCCCCGGCCGTTTCGGGGAGTGCTGTAAGGCGCGCTTACCGCCGTGATGCCCCGGGTTTGCGGGGCGGTGGCCCTAATTGTTAATTGGTGAGCTAAAGGGGAATGTTAGCGGATCCGGGCGGGAGTTGGGCTACTATGACCTTTAGGTCGTAACAAGTCGCATGTGCATGAACTGGAGAAAGAGTGAAGCTCTCTGTTTCTTGTCCATCCCTGCTGCAGTCGCCTGTTAAAGGATATACAGTCGACTGTCTGCTTTTCAGTCGCCTGTGTAGTCTTTTACAGTCGACTGTCCTGGCTCAGATTATAGCCGTTGGGATATTTTCTAGCCGTTGATCAGTCGACTGTCTAATGATCATCAGTCGACTGCTCTTGCCATAAACTGCCAAAATCTAGCCGTTGCAGATTTCTTCCCTTTGGGTTTTTGGCTGGTTTTATGCGTTCCTTTGGCTTCCTATATATTGGGATTGGCTTAGTTCATTTAGACTTCTTGAAAGGGTTAGGAAATCATAGAAGATCATTCAATCTCTTCTCTAAGCCACTCCTCCCCCATTCCCTAATAAGAGCTTCATTCTTATGTTATAGCATCTAAGCTCTAGGGAATTTCTCCAAGGGATTTCAATCTCATTCCTCTTCTTGGAGAACATCTTTCTTCTCTTCATTTCATACACTCAAGTGAGAAGTGTTAGGATTCATTCCTAGAAAAGAGAAAGATTATCAAGTGCAATCAAAGCCTCATCTCAAGCACTTGAGTTTCACTTGCATGCCTTCTTCTTTATATTGGTAAGATCATATCAAGGCATAGGTAAGTGTTGTTTCGTTTTGTTTTATGTTCGAAACCCTATTTCTCTTTGTGGGATTAGGATTCTATCTTTGTGGGAGGTTATCTCTTTTTGGGACTGGGATATTCTCTTTGTGGGAATAACTCTCTTTGTGGGAGTAACTCTCTTTGTGGGAGTTTAGTGTCCTAGTGTAGGTCTAATTCTAATTCTCTGTGTGGGAGTTAGTGATTCTCTTGGTGGGAGTCTTGACCCTTGTGTAGGGTTGGTTGGGTCCTTGTGTAGGGTAAAATCCTCTTGGTGAGGTCTCTATCTTTATGGGAGTGTTTCCCTTTGTGGGATTTTGTATTCACTTCTCTGTGTGGGATTATAATTAATACTGGTGTGGCTGGATGTACTCAAGTTTTGGGGAACCAGGGTAATATCTCTGTGTTTGCGATTGTTGTTGTTGAGCACTCTGTTTATTTTCCGCTGCTTATTGTGCTTTAATTTTAGTAACTTTTAACTAAGCACTTTGCTTGCTATTACACTATTCACACACCCCCTCGAGTGTGTGTGTAACCCCGCAGGGTCCCTTACAGAATATGGAGGGGCATTTGGTGTTATGAAAATGCAATGACAACCTTGTAAATAATCGGAAGGAGTAGATTTTGTTTGGGATCTCCACAAGGGCATAACCTCACCTAACAACACAACCAACACGCCCCCCCACACCCCCAAGTGGGCACCATCATGATGAGGTGGACAAGCCTAGCCAACATCTCTATCAAAATATTTGTCTAGGGATGATAGTAATGACCTGACCCGACCGGCCCGACCTGGTTTTCGTTGGATCTGGATCTATGCCTAGAGGGCAGGTGAGTAGGCTAATAAAAACTCTTGTGCAACCCACGAGCAATCACAAGCAATTATATCAGATGCAGAGCAAATAATAAGCAATCACAGAGTACGCAGTAGATTTACCCTGGTTCGATCGTCCCACGACCTACTCCACCCCCAAGCAGATACTAGCATTTATATGTATCTTTATACAACTACAATGAACCATGAGCCCCAACTTAACACTCACCTAGTTCGTACCACACTCCCCGCAACTTAGTAAATGATTCGTCTTGACAAGCCCCAACTCGTCAAGACCCCCTTGTCTAGTCCCAGACTAAACAAGTCCCAAAATGTCACAAAGCGGTAAAGTTTCCCCTTCATAGATCGCTACTACTACACAAATGTAATAACAAAGAGTTTAGGAAATCTCAGTTGTGTAGCGATAGTCGTCTCTGTCATTCAGCTCAGGTTTGATCAAGTCTGACGATGATGTAGTCTCTGATCTCAGTAACTCAAGTTGCGACAGCCCCCTTTGGATGTTGCGGCCTTGGTGACTCTCCTTGATGAGTTACAGAATATAGGAATAGCCCCTCTTTGATGTGTTGCGCAATGTAGAGAAGACCCCCTTTCAACTTGCGGCCTTGTATGGATGCAGAGCCCTTGGTCTTGCGGCCTTGATGAAGTTGCACCCTTTGATGTTGTGCAATGCCTTGAAGATGTGCAATGGAACTTGGATCTTTGACCTTGGAGATTAGAGGTTGCGCAAGGGAGCTTTGGCAATGGGATCTTGGGGAGACTTGCTAAAGGGAGATGTTGATGTAATGGATGTTCCTTTCAATGTTGCGCAAGATGGATTTGGCAAGGGGATGTTGATCTCTTGGATATGTTGCGCATGGAGGAGATGCTTGGCAATGGAGATTGGAAGTCGCATCCTAGGATGACACTTGGCTTTTGCTTTGGACAAACTTGCAATGGAGATTGAAATAGCAATGGAGTATGTTGCAAGTTGCGCAAGGAAGGAAGAAGGCTTTGAACTAGTTGCGCAAGGGATGAGTGTATGGCTGGATTTTTAATAGTGTTTTGGTTGCCTTCTCTCATATTATATATCCTTTGAATATGGGTTTATATAGGAGAGGAAGTGATATAATAGAATCAATTAGAATCGCATAATTGATGGAGATTGGAAGGAATCCTAACTTGAATAGGATTTGAATGAATCACCTTGGAAGATCTCTTCAATCACTATTGGATATGGAGTTTGAATAGCCATAGGATTTCATTTAATCACCATTGATTTGTATGAGATTCTCCATATCTCTCCATCTTTGACTAAGTCTTCAATTTGCATGGCTTTAGGATTTGATTTAAGCACCAATTGATTTGAATCAATTCACATATGGATTTGATTTGATTTCCTCCTTATCTCCCCATCTTTGACTTAGTCCAATATTTGTAGCCATTATCTCCATCTTTGACTTAGTCCACTTGGCTAATGCATGGCAAATTATCCATCACTGTTACCTAGTCTCCCTTTGAGTATTTGTGAGAGTGTCATTCCTGAAAACACTTAGCGAACACATTAAATCGTTCACACGTGTTTGTTATCATCAAACACGGAGTCATCGATCGTTGTATCCAACTACACATTGTATCTAACAATCTTCACCTTTTGATGATGACAAACTAATTTAAGATTTGCAATAACGATTCAAATGATATCATCGTGATATGTGTGTGTGAATTGTGATAATAGAGGATGTATGCAATATGCAACAAGTATGACAATGATGTGCAACTTACAAGCATTCATCAATGATGTTTCAAACATACAAGCATGCTCCGCCTTTATTCATGCTCCCCCTTGAGCTAATATCGTCGTATTCATTAAGCAACGGATGTATGCAATATGAAACAAGTATGGTAATAACGTGCAATATACAAGCATGCATCAATGATGTTTTAAACATACAAGCATGCTCCACCTTTATTCATGATCCCCCTTGAGCAAATATCATCGTATTCATTAAGCACATTCATTCATTCATTGTTCATTAATGCTCCTCCTTAAACCAATTGTATTCAACATATAAGCATTAATGCACAAATCTTCTCTGTATTTTCTCCCCCGTTTGTTATCATCAAAAGTGTATAACGAAATCAAATTTCATACCACATGCAAACTAAAGAGTATTGTAAATTACAACTAGCACTTGCATGTAGACATTCATAAAATAAGCACTTCAAATTCAGTGAGAATTATAACATAGATTTCAACACCTTCGTGTAAGTATGATGATTAAACATTGAAGCACATAAGGAGAACTTTTAAGAAAATCAACTGACACTATTCCACATTTTCCATTAAACATGAAATCATCTAGGATTGATTTTCCCCATCTGTCACGCCCCGCTTCCCAAAAGTACGGAGGCGAAGCGTGACTAAGGCCCACTTTGGCCGGAGCTGAGAGCTCAGACCCAATTAGCGTCTGTGGTATTCCAAAATGAAGGAGCAGGTCCCTGCAAGTTAGTACGGAACAATAAAAGTACTGAAAGGAAAGAGCATATCATTTTATTCCAAACATAATCATCCAAAGTACTGAGAGTCTAAAACGCCCGAAGGGCTACAACTGCAGAAAAGGAAACTATCGGTGCAAGCACCCAACCTAGACAGGAAAACAAAAGGTGCTACGTGCCCAAACTAAACTGGAACAGAAACTCTGGAACTGCAACGAGAGGCCTCTAACTCTGGTCCTCCTATGAATTGTACTCTGGATCAATATCCTCCGGCTCTACGTCTACTGACAGGTCCGCCTCATCGACGTACTCTGGCTCAACACCTGACGTACAGCACCAAAAGAAGGAACTGTACGTCGGGTAAGGTCCACAAAAAGGGTCAGACCAAACTGTAAGTGTACCGACTATTTAACAATGGTTTACTGGTTGATTAGCATGTTGAGGTTATAATAGAGGAACCAGAGAAAGTAAACGCAGCAGGAACGTAAAACGTGACAAGTAGTAGTCGTAGCGTGTGCTACAAACTATGGGACTAGCTTAACAGGTGTCAAGACAAATCGGGACATGGCGGGACAAGACAAGACAAGTGTGACACGAAAGGGTTCACGCCTTAGGGTTCGAAGGGGATCAGACCCTCTTACCGTGCGCACGCTCAACCCGACCCCAAACCTAAGTATTCAAGACATGACACGAAAAGGGATCACTCGCTGTAGCTTGGCGAGTGCCCTATTGCCCTTTGGGCTGTGTATCACGACAAGGGATCACTCGGAGAGTGTCCTATTGCCCTCTGGGCTGTGTATCAAGACAAGGGATCACTCGAAGAGTGCCCTATTACCCTCTGGGCTGTGCAAGACGGGATGGGACGTGACAAGACAGGAAAGGTTATTCTAGGGTGTCCACACGCACGCACACACAAGATAGTCCTACGATGTTAAAAGTTGTTGTTGTTGGGCTCAGACTTCGTCGTCAAGTCTGAGCCGTCAAGGGACGTCCCGGACGCTATCATTTCATGTCCGGTTCTCTTTGTTCACAGTTAACAGTTCTAACAAACTAAGGTCTAAGCATGGCCAAAAGTGCAAGTGGATACACTTGCCTGCGGTGGTGAGTGTGTCGTCTTCATGGAGCGTCTCGTCCAAGCGTCTCGTCAGCAAAAGTCCGTCTGAAATAGTGTCACGTCGACGGTGTCAGGCCTCTTTTTCAGTAATTCCTATTAGGGTTCATGTCTAGGTTATCAGGACTATCCTATTCGTCAGAAATCACATTTTTGATGTTCAGCCCTATTCGACGATCTATCCTATGTGCACAGTAATCAAGTCCATTCGTCGATTTTTCTACATTTGCACAACGTTTTAAAATGGCGAAAAGGAAATTTTAGTTAAAGTTGTTGACTTTTAGTTTAGTGTCTGATTATAGCTACAGTGGGGGTTTCTACGAGTTTGGAGAACCAACCTTTTTCGGAGTCTGGAATAGAATGAAAGTAGTGGCGAAAAACTCCTCGTCGCCAAATTTGAATCATGAACAAGATTCCAAAAGCTAGATCTTGCGACGAAGGGCTACGATGTGTCGTAACGTCGTAGTCGGCAAATCCACGAAGAATAACATCAAAGTGGGGCCCACAGCAGTGCTAGAGGTCAATGGGGGACCCACAACACTTCTGGAGGACTGGGGGGCCCACGGTGGCAAGCGATGCGACGGATGCGGGGTTGCGACGAAGATCATCGGTCGCAGCTAGCCGCTGCGGGGGTTTCTCTCGGTCAGACCGAGAGGAGCTCTCAGTCAGGCGCTGCGGGTGCGGGCTCTTGCGAAGCGGAGGCTGCAGCAGGCGGGGCTCTCGGTCGCAGCGGGCCAAATGCGGGGGATCTCTTCGGTCGGGCGCTTGGGGCGGGGGGTTGCAACGCAGCGGGTTGCAACGGAGCAGTGGTGTGGGGAGCGGGTCGGTCAGACACTGCGGGAGCATCGGTCGGGCGCTGCGGGCTGCAGCGGAGCAGGGTGCAGAGCGGGGGTTGCCTTCGGTCGTAGCGGGCGGATGCGGAGGATTCTGTCGGTCGCAGTGGGGGCGGATGCGGGCTGCAACGTTGCAGCTTGCAATGTTGCGGAGCGGGGTGGATGCGGGTGAGAGCCTCGGTCAGACTGAGGGAATGCAGGGCGATCCGTCGGTCGTGCGGGCGGCTGCGGCTGTAGGGGGTGCGAAGCTTTTGGGGAGTGTTTTTGACGGCTAGGGTTTTGAGTTATGCGAAAATAACTTAACCTAGGCATATTTAAATAGAGGAGGGGGTTAGAGCTAGGTCTAGGGTTTAGGAAAGTATTAAAATTAATTAAAATAATTAAAATACTTAAAATAACTCTCCCTCACCCTCTCTCACGCATGGAGATGCGGCTAAGCCTAGGGCTTGGGTCAAGAAATATTTTGTAGATTTATTATGAAATAGGAATTTTATTAGAATTAAATTACTTATAAAAGTAAGATTTAAAAATATTATAAACTTAGTCAAAAATTGAAAATAGGTCAAACGAAGTCCAAAAATTTTAAAATAAATATGGGGTGCTCGGGACGACGAAAGAAAGAGGACTAAGGAGACGGATCTAAATTTCGACGTTGAGGGACGAAACTAAAAATAGAAACGTCTCACGTCAAAACTAAAAATCGTGACGTCACTTCAAATATGATCAAATCATGGAAGAACGACCCGAGAAATGGCATTCCAGAATAGTGCCACAATTTAATACTCTCAGAGACGATCACAACGACATATCACACAAAAGTGTTCACAATCAAACAAGTCTAAGATAAAATACGTGCACGATCAAAAGCACGTGCATGAAGAAAGTACGATCGAAAACCGACCGTTACATCCTCCCCAACTTAGAAATGATTCCGTCCTCGGAATCAACATCAAGCACTGCTCGAAAAAAGATGCGGGAAACGCTCTCTCATATCATCTTCACGCTCCCAGGTGGACTCTCCAAGTGATCCACGACGCCACATCACTCTCACCAGGTCGATTACTTTATTCCACAATTGCTTCTGTCGACGGTCCAATATCTGCACAGGCTGCTGGTCATACGTCAGGTCCGGGCGAACTGTAATCTCTGAGAAATCAACCGTGTGCGACAGATCACTGATGTACCGACATAGCTGAGATACATGGAATACGTCGTGAACTCCCTCCAAAGACGGTGGCAGAGCAAGGCGGTAGGCCACTGCTCCCACACGCTCTAGCACATCGAATGGCCCTATATACCTTGGACTCAACTTTTCCTTCTTTTCAAAACGAATGACTCCACGGTTCGGAGAAATCTTCAAGAAGATGTGATCTCCAGGCTGAAACTCCAAGGGTCTCCTCTTGGCATCTGCCCAATGCTTGAAGCGATCCTGTGCAACTCTAAGCTTCTCCATGATGTCTCTCACGACATCCACAGCTTCCACTATCATCTCTGGACCCAACAGCTCCCGATCTCCAATGTCATCCCAGCTCAGTGGCGATCGACATTTTCTCCCATATATGACAGCAAATGGCACCATGCCAATGCTCGCCTGATAGCTGTTGTTATATGAAAACTCTACCAAGTGAAGATGGTCCTCCCACGATCCCTTCAAATCGAGCGTACAAGCTCGCAGCATATCCTCCAGAATCTGAATAGTCCTCTCTGACTGGCCATCGGTCTGCGGGTGGTACGCCGTGCTAAAACTCAGACTCGTACCCAAATTCTCATGCAGACTTCTCCAGAACAGAGATGTGAACCTCGTGTCTCTGTCGACACGATGCTCACGGGGACTCCATGTAAGCGTACAATCTCATGCACGTACACGGTCTACATTACGACTAACTCAAAGAGGAAATTAAAAGAGAAGTAGAAATAAAATTTTACCTCTAGATATTTCCTCGCCAAAGCTTCCGTAGACTGGCCCACTCAGAATGGGATAAAGTGCGCAGACTTAGTCAATCGATCTACGATCACCCAGACTACGTCGTTCTGCCTCGGGGTCCGAGGTAAACCAGTCACGAAATCCATCGTAATATGTTGCCACTTCCACTCTGGGATAGGAAGCGGTTGCAGCAACCCAGCAGCACGATGGTGCTCAGCCTTCACCTGTTGGCATATCAAACACTTGGCAACGCTCTGTGCCACACTCCTCTTCATGTCAATCCACCAATAGTTCAGACGGAGGTCCTTATACATATTGGTGCCTCCAGGATGTATAGAATATGGCGAGCTATGAGCCTCGCTCAACAGCTCCTCATGAACATCACCTGCAGGTACGCAGAGTCTGCTGCCGTACCGTAGCGAACCATCCTCATGAATCACGAACTCTGTCTGTAGTCCAGCTTCAACCTGCCTCCTGATCCTCTGCAGTTTCGGATCTCCTGCCTGTGCTGCCTTGATCCGATCCACGATTGTGGACTGAATCTGCAAATTCATGAATGAAAGAACCACACTAGGTAGGACGACCTCCAAATCCATCTCTCTCAGCTCCTACCGAATCCTCCAGTCAGCAGTATGCATCATAGCAGTGGGAAGCCTACTCAAAGCATCGGGCACTACGTTCACCTTCCCCGGATGATACTACAAGTCTATCTCATAGTCAGCCATGAGCTCCAACCATCGTCTCTGATGCATGTTGAGCTCCTTCTACGTAAAGATGTACTTCAAGCTCTTGTGATTGGTGAAAATCTTCACGCTCTCACTCAGCAAGAAGTGCCTCCAGATCTTCAGTGCAAATATCATCACTGCCAACTCCAGATCGTGCATCGGGTAATTCTTCTCATGAGTCCTCAACTGACGAGAAGCATACGCGACCACATGGCCATGCTGATGCGAGACACATCCTAGGCCCTTCCCTAACGCATCACAATATACTTCGAAGCCTCCGCTTCGATCCGGTACTGCCAACACCGGTGATGTGGTCAATCTCGCCTTCAAGATACTGAAGGCCTCCTCACAAGCTTCTGACCAAAGGAACTCCACATCCTTCCTCGTCAGCTTCATCATCGGCTCTGCAATCTTCGAGAAATCCTTGATGAATCGCCAATAATAGCATGCTAAACCAAGGAAGCTCCTGATGTCTGACGCTGACTGCGGAGTCGGCCAATCTCGAACTGCTCTGACCTTCTCTGGATCTACAGATATGCCATCACCGGACACCACGTGTCCCAGGAATGCAACTCTGTCCAGCCAGAACTCGCACTTACTATACTTGACATATAGCTTGTGTCGTCTCAGCGTCTCCAGCACTGTCCTCAGATGACAGCTGTGCTCCTCCTTAGACTTCGAATAAATCAGGATGTCGTCAATAAAGATAACAACAAACTTATCCAGGAAGTCATAGAAGATCAAGTTCATCAAATTCATGAACACAGCTGGTGCATTGGTCATGCCAAACGGCATGACCATGAACTCATAATGTCCGTACTTCGTCCGGAAAGCTGTCTTCAGAACATCATCCTTCTTCACCTTCAACTGATGGTATCCACTCCTCAAGTCTAACTTCGAGAAAAATCTCAAACCTCCAAGCTGGTCGAAAATATCGTCGATGTGCAGAAGCGGATACTTATTCTTCACCGTGACAGCATTCAGCCCTCGATAGTCCATGCACATCCTGCGGGACCCATCCTTCTTTTTCACAAGCAACACTGGTGCACGCCATGGTGACACACTAGGGTGGACGAAACCCTTATGTAGCAACTCATCTAACTGCTTCCGCAGCTCCTTGAGCTCAGCGGGAGCCATACGGTACGGTGCCTTCGATATCGGTTGCGCTCCCGGCATAAGAACAATACCAAACTCTAAAGCTCTGTCGGGTGACAAACCTGAGATATCCTCTGGGAAGACGTCGTCGAATCTCTTACGACTACTGGTCACTCGATCTACATCTCCATCTGCATAGCTATAACAATCGGCACCTCCGGCTTGGCCCGATATCTGATGGGCCCAAGCGACTCATCTCTGCTACAGAACTCGAACTCAGAATGACCTGAAATCCTGAATACCACCCTCTTACTGTGACAATCGATCGAGGCATGGAAATCTTCCAACCAATCGATGCGAAGAACGACATCAAAATGTGGCATGTCATGGACAATGAAATCCGCGAAAAGCTCGTGTCCACTGACCACCAATGGAATCGATCGACAACCCAAATTCAGTCACCCCTCCGTTCCCCGTGGTGATGTCCCAACACTTAGGGAGTGTATGGGTGGGAATGGAGTGACTTGTTACAAATCTCCGGGATATGTTGCACATGGATGCACCAGAGTCGAACAATGCCAAGGCCGGGTGAGAGGATACTAGAATGGTGCCTAAGGTATAAAAGAACTACGGTCAAACCAAGCTACTCTAACAAACAAGTCGAGCAAGCAACACTAACAATAAGATCTAAACTATGAAATGAAAGACTAGGATTAAAGAATTACCTGCAATAACTCCATCCAGCTCCTCAGTCTCAACAGCTGTCATGGTATAAGCCGGCCTCTGGGGTTGCGTTGCTCGCTGAAACATCTGCCTCTGTGGCACCAAGGGTGGTCCACGAACAGCAGGTCCTCTCTGGACTGGGGCAGGCGCTCTCATCTGCAGCGGGGCTGGTGCTCCAATAATAGCATTACGGGCTCTCGGACAATCCTTCGCAGCATGCGAGGCATCTCCACAAACTAAACACAGTCCCAACTTCCTTCTACAGTTGACCTGAACATGTCCTGGCTTGCCGCAGAAGTGGCACGGACCCTTGTTCTGATTCTGCATTGGTGCTCCAGGCCTCTTGAATGTCACCGTCTGAACTGGCCTCATCGCCGGCCTAGCAGGTGGCCGGTACTGCTCCATAGGACGCTTCCCTCTATCAGCTGAAGGGTCAGGTAGAAGCGATATAATCTCATGATTCTTTGCGGCATCTAGCACAGCTCTCATAGTCGTGAAATCCGCCGAAGACATAGGAGCCTGAATCTTCGGACGCAGTCCTTGACGAAAGCGATCAGCTTGCTTCTCCTCCTTCCTTACCATATGCGGGGCAAAATGACTCAGCATCTCGAACTCTGTTTCATACTCCTCGACAGTCATATCCCACTGCTTCAGATCTATAAACCTGCTCAACAACTCCCTCCTAGCAGACTTGGTGAAATACTTATCCTTGAACATCGATCTGAAGGTCTTCCACTCCACTGGCTTCTCAAGACGCCTCTACTCAATGCTCCACCAGTTCTTAGCATTCTCCATCAGCTGCATCTTCGCTATCTCGACTCGAGTATCATCAGGGATCTTCGCTGCTACCAACTTCTCCTCAGTGCTCTGGATCCACTCATCAGCAGCTAGGGGTCCTTCCTTCCCAGAAAATGTCCTCGGCTGAAGCTCATTGAACTGCTTCACTCCTGGAGTAGCTCGAGGGGCAGGCAGAGGTGGTGGTAGTGCAACTGGGCGAGCCTGGGCAGCACGCTGGGACTGTTGAACCAACTGATGCTGCACCTCCAGCATCTCTCTCATCACGCCCAGAAACTGACGGAACTCTCCACCCTGGTCTTCCAGAACTCCATCTACTGAGCTCCCCGATCGGGTAGTACGTCGTCTTGCCATCCTATTGACAGAAAGACATAGATTAGACTTGTACAATTACTGGATGATAATAAAATAAAGTTCAGTACTTTGATTATTCCGAATTTGTAGAAAGGGTGGGACCTGCAAGGGCCACCACTAAAACCAGTCACGCCCCGCTTGTAGGGAATTTGGCGGTCC
Organism: Scilla litardierei; assembly: GCA_030789695.1. Taxonomy (NCBI): domain Eukaryota; kingdom Viridiplantae; phylum Streptophyta; class Magnoliopsida; order Asparagales; family Asparagaceae; genus Scilla; species Scilla litardierei. The sequence continues at coordinate 358,418,590 of CM061142.1, read as the reverse complement.
CTTAGGGCACAAAAACTCTAGTCCCGTCCTAAGTCGGACGGAACATAGACAGAAAAAACAAAAAAAGCATCGGAAGAAAAACTTAGTTAATCTAAATTGACATGCAGTTAAAACCTTTTTAACTTAGCCCTAAGGTCCAAGACCCTATGCCAAGATCTATGCCGACTTGGGATGGATCTGACCATCCCAAGAAGGATCTAGCCTACTGCGATTAAACTAAACTAATGCTAATAAAATACTTTAACCACATACCCGGAATCTCAGCCCTGGAGCAGGCGAGATGTTCCGCGCCGTCTTCCGAGCTGCTCCCATCCCACGTCGAGCCGCTCCTTGATCCGCTCCCCGAACCGCTTCTCGATCCGCTCCGCATCCCGAGACGATCAATCCATGTGCCGCCGAGCCAACCACGCGCCGAAGAAAGTTTCACGCGAGTGAAACCTCCGTCAAGATTTCAGATTCAGAATCCGAACTCCTTCGTGGCTTTGCTAGAGCCCTCAGGAGTAAGGCAGAAATTTAGGGAGATAGAGAAATATTAATTTAAGCCTAGATCCGAGCGTGCTCCAACATTTACGAGAGCCGCTCAGATCTAGAGCTTGGGACGAGATTTGAGAAAGGGGGGAGACCCCTATTTATATAGGCGGCGGACTCTCCCCTTTTCTCAAAATCCGATGTGGGACTAAACAATGAGTTAATTTAAAATCAAGTTAGTTTGCACTTCACAAAGTGCAAACTTCCGTGAATTTTAACACACTCACCGTTGAGCTTCAGGATTGATACAACCTATCAATACGACAAGCGTTCAACGGTGAACGCATAGGAAAAAACCGTTCGTCAATCGGAGTTCGTTTGACCCTCCAATTGAGTGTCCAAAGATCAGCCCACGGCTAGTTTTTCGCAAAACTGAGCCGTCAAAATCTGCCATCAAACCTAGGGTTCTGCACCCTTAGGTGGGGCCCAGCCTGTGGGCCCCACAGCCTAAAATTGCTGACTGGGTGCCCAGGCCCAGACCTGGGCACGGGCGCCCAAGTCTAGGCGCGGGCGCCCAGGTGCCTGGCGCCTGGTGCGGGCGCCCAGGCGCCAGCCTGGCGCCTGGCGCCTGGCGCCAGGCGCCCAGGCGGGTGCCTGGGCCGGGCGCCCAAGGCGCCCGGCCCAGGGCGCCTGGGCCCTGGCGGGCCCAGGGCGCCCGCCCTGGGTGCCTGGGCAGGCGCCCAGGCGCCTGGGCCTGGGCGCGGCCCCAGGCCCAGTGGCCTGGCGCCCAGTCTGATGGGCCAGGTGCCCAGGTCAGATCCTGGTCTGGCCTGGGTTAACCTGGTCTGAATCAGACTGAGCCATTTGGCTGTTTTGGGCATAAGTTGAGCATTTGGCGTCCGATTTGGACGCCGTTCGAACCTGGGTCTAGACCGGGACATTCCCGTCTTACCCGTGAACTTTTCCTTGCGTTTATATTATTAAATATTGTATTAAACAATTTAATACACATTTAATCGCTTTTGCATCAAATGCAAAATAGTCCCTATCTAAGCTTAAATTACCATATTGCATCAAATGCAATTGTTTCATCCCTTGCATCAAAAATGCAAAATATTCTCCCTAACTAATTTCTACCTATTACTAGACGAAGCGTTGCACTCTGTGTGAGACCCTACAGCCTGACCCTTACAACAGGTTGGGCTCGAAGCCCTATACGGCAGTGACCACGAGCTGTGGTTGCCGTCCCTGCTTCAGGAATCATCATTATGTTGTTAACTCATTGACATGAGTATTGTCGGGACCACCTGACTGTTTCCGTGATGAATTCCGCAGTTATAGTCTCTTCGTCTTAAATATGTCGTGTAGATCAAGTCTGGGGTACGGTCAAACTGTCAACCCCAATAACTCGACTCCGGTTAGTTTCGATCAATCTTTAGTCAATAAATGTTGGACTTCTTCCAACATACTCTGTGCAGAGTTTTTACTAAAGACCGAACTAACTCTACGACACTAACTCCCATTGACCGGGAGAGACGAATCCTCTCTTGGTCATTACTCGCCTCGTACGTTTCAAGTGACACCCAATCAAAAGACCTTTCGACAGGCCTTGCCTCGAAGCTAGGTCAGTTGATCTAAGTGGCACCGTTCACGCACTGGTCTGTCAAAATGACCACAAGTCAAAAGACCAACTATCATATCATCACTCAGAGTTATCACTGACAGATTGGTCAATATAACCATATGATAACTCTAGTGGATTGTTCAGTGAACTCATTCTAATGAGCACCTGTGTCTCGTCTTCGACTTCGCCAAGTCAAGCGATCATGAGATCATCGCCACCGCTAAACGGTGAAGACTAAGACACAATGGTCTATCCGATGTTTCGATATCCTTGTCTCGGAACATCTACGACCACGAACCATTTTAGACTTATGCTATAGACGGTCAAACGTTTCTCCATGATCGAGATACTCATATCGATACCCGTTTGACCTTGCATAAAGTCTCAGGACTTTACCTAAGTCGATATCTAATTATAAAATAACTTAGATAAATTATTACCAAACAGCTTACTGTTATTTCGAACAAGATGTTTGTGCTATTCACACAGGAATAAATGGCCTTTGAGGGCATAATATTCCTACATCTCCCACTTGCACGCAGGCCCATTTATCTCGATATCTAATATCGTTTTTACACATAAGTTTTCCCGACTTCATGTGGTAGAGCCTTCGTGAGTGGATCTGCTAAAACCGTCTACTCTATAGACTTAAGGGGTTTCTATGTTCTTGTTAGACCAACCATTTGAATCTCATTCAAATAATTCATTTGGTCTATCGGAATCTATAATATTTTATTTCCCTGGATCTTATCCAGTTCATCGTACCTTACGATAATAATTTTAAATTAGTTACTGGTCATTTCAAATGGTTTATATCCATTTCTGATAAAGTATCAAACTCTTTTGATTACTTAATCAAAATATATGTTCCATCTCTTTGATGTCTCGCATGTAATTTACACGCTCCCACTGACCTTGAAAACTATCTGGCTAATTCATATAAGTTGGTTCGTCTAAATCATATTTAGAAAAACGAACTTATAAGTGAATGCTCCAATTCTCATGGTCAACTTGAGCGTTTACATCGAGCTTTGGTCCGAGTAGATCTGTACACATCTGTTGGCGAAACCGGTTTCATCATAATCCGTTTTAAAGAAATTAGGATGAAAACCGTTCCCGTTCAACATTATTGTACTTCACTATTTTCTTTTCTGCACCAATCTTTCAACTTAAAGATTTACTTGCAGAAAGTGAGGAAACATTTTCTTTGGGCACGTAAACTAAATTCTCAAATTTATTTACGCACACAGACCTTCATCAAGTTTTAAATCGGAGTTACTACTCCGAATTTCATCCTAGAAGTTGACTAAGTCATCATCAGTTATGATGTCTTAACTCGACTTTTCGTCTCACGAAATTCGAGTAAATATACAACTTCCTTACGATTGATTTATTGAATATATTATTGATAATGTCCTTATAGAACATTATCAAAACCTAGGCATTACTATCTGGGACTTAACCCAGAGGGAGGAGTTAACTCAGAGTCACTTTATTTATGGATCGCACCAAGTCTAACTAAGTGTGATTCATACCTTTTAACACTCTGATGTGTTAACAGACTTGACCTGAGAGAAAATCACATTTTCTTTTAATTACACAAGATTTTATTTAGCTAAGTATTTGACCATTCAATCTAATCGAATCAGTTTAAATACTTTAGTCATTTCGTTCTTTATTTTATCAGACTTGTGTTTCATCAAGAACACGTGTCTTAATAAAATATACGAATAACTTATTTTGGTTAATCTAGACTCGGGTACATCAGTATGTACTAGACTGAGTTCGACAACTCATTCTCCCACTGTCTCACAGATGGGTTTCGACCATTGTATCTAAGAGGCTAAGACTCACAAGTGTCCGTAGACTTCATAATACGAGAGGTCAGACCCCTCTTTATGTGACTTGTGAAGCTTAATCTCTTGATACGGCCTAGTCTAATTTTACCATATAAGTTTGCTACTATCTTGTGTATTTATATATTAATATTTAATATATATTTAGTTATTTACAAATTACTTAACACAAAACATTACTTCAGAAGCAATGTGACGATATTCGTCAAAATGTGTTAAACGTCTTTTGTATAACAATTCATTCTGAAATCGTGACATCAAAATATGTCACATTTTCATTTCCTCCTACTTATGCCTTTACTAATGATAAATTAAACTAACTTTCTCAATTGACTTTCCGAAGTGCCTTCTTCCCTTTTCTAAATCACATTTAGATATTAACATAAATAAATAGATATGCAAGCAACTTATGTATCCAAACGCTTGAGCTTTGCAATCTTGAGTGTAGCTCAAGAAGTTGCTTGTCTCAAGATCCGGTTGGGATACATAGTCTTGCATCGCTCATGCACTCGTATTCGACTCAAACGGTTTAATCGAATTCTCGAACTTTGCGGATCAAAATTGTTTGTCCATACAACCTTGAGGGTAGCTCGACAAGTTGTAGGGAGAAACATACTTTGAATGTCCTATATGTTCAAGCTGCCTCATATAGAGACGAGTGACATGTAGTTTTAATTTATTTATTGGACCCAGAACTTAATGAAATCATATTTCTTAAGTCTGTTCTTTAGAAGGTCATTTAATGTCAATGAGAATATAGTTTAATTACATCAATTAGAATTTAACTTGATATTCAATTAATCAACTTTTGACCAATTAACTTATTAAAATATTATATTTTAATTCCTACGGTAAACATAGTCTTGCCCTAGTTTTAGCATATGTTCAATATTAAATATAGGTAGATTGGCTTTTATCTATCTATATCCTCCCACTAATTTTACAAACGTTTTAAAGCTTAATAACGAACGATTTAATCGATTTAAAATTAATGGGTAAGAGTTCCAATCACCTTGAGTCTAAACAACCTTGAGTGTAGCTCAACAAGTTGATTGACTCTGCGATCGGAAGATGACTCTTCATCGATCATATCGGATATGACTCTCTTAATCGGTTTTTGCCCCTAGCCATTCGTGATCATGAGTGTGCTCATCCAAATCACAATGTCTAGTCTAGTCGGACCCTTGTTTTCATGTCTAGCCTGACTTGCCCCTCAGCTCGGTGTATGCACGACACGTCGGTTTGGGTCAGGTCTTAGACTACATCTAGTCAGACTACATCGTTGACTTAACTTACGCCGGCGCTCGGGGTACGAGACGACGGTTAGGGTTAGTCAAGATTTCATCTTATGTATTTAAGGAGTTGGTTTCTACAGGGTTGCCATGTCACAGCTTGAGTGTATCTCAACAACTATAACACGGGCCCTATAGTTGCTAACTCCTAAAACAAGGAGGGCTACGGCTAATCTTGAAAAAGATCATTAACGTATTTGACTTAGATATAGTCCAGGGTGTCATACAATCATGATTCGCGACATTGCGGTCCAGCGGAACTCAGCCAGGGAATTGACTAAGCCAGGATCACTACCCCTTGGACTAGCAAGGGTTGACCCAGAACTCTTAGCCAAGCACATTGACTGGATCATGGTCCATTGAATGAAGCTTGTCATTTTTGTATGTATGCCATAGACTAAACAGCTTTTATTAACAACTAATTAATCCTATCAACTAGTTGAATCCTTAAATTCAAAATTTTAGGATTTGTTTAATAACTTTTATTAAGTCCTTATCAACTATAAGGTTCACGTGCTACCCTAATCATTATCAGGATTTTAATAAATTTTATTAACAACGCTAGAAGCGAAGTCCTTTAATGAAAATTAATTATAACGATTAGAATTGAAAATTCATTTAAAGGACTACCCTAATCAGGAATTAGGTCTTAATATTGTTGTTAATGATTTATTAAAACATAGCATGTCATTAAAATTCAAGTAATAAATTTTAATCATTTTTAATGGCTAACCTAAAGGGTTGTCTTGTGTTATCAAATAAGGGACAAGATTAACAAGCCATTAAAATAAAGCTACACTAATTTTATCAACATAAAATGAAAGTGTATATCTATTTAACAATTAAATAAACTAAGTTTATCGCATAAACAATTTTTAGACTTTTAAAATCAGTTTTAGAAATATCTTATAAATTTAAAACATTACTTTAAAAGTTTTCCATGTTCAAAAAATTATCATATACAATTTTTAAACATCTAAAATATTTTAAACTTATCGCATAAATTTAAAGCCTTAAAATCAATTTTAAAATTTATCACATAAATTTAAAAACATCATTTTAAAATTTCCATGCTTAAAAAATTTATCATATAAAAAATTTAAGGCATCCAAAATAATTTTAAACTTTTAAAGATTTAAAATTATTACATAAATTTTAAAACGTCATTTTAAAAATTTTCATGTTCAAAAATTTATCACATAGAATTTTGAACTTTAAAAAAACATTTTTAAAATTATCTTATAACTTTAAAGAAATTTAAAAGTACTTAAAATCATTAACAAGTTTAATGAAATCGCAGTACCTAGATCGACTACGCAAACATAGGCTCTGATACCACTGTTGGGAGATTGGCGGTCCCTTAGGGCACAAAAACTCTAGTCCCGTCCTAAGTCAGACGGAACATAGACAGAAAAAACAAAAAAAACAGCGGAAGAAAAACTTAGTTAATCTAAATTGACATGCAGTTAAAACCTTTTTAACTTAGCCCTAAGGTCCAAGACCCTATGCCAAGATCTATGCCGACTTGGGATGGATCTGACCATCCCAAGAAGGATCTAGCCTACTGCGATTAAACTAAACTAATGCTAATAAAATACTTTAACCACATACCCGGAATCTCAGCCCTGGAGCAGGCGAGATGTTCCGCGCCGTCTTCCGAGCTGCTCCCATCCCACGCCGAGCCGCTCCTTGATCCGCTCCCCGAACCGCTCCTCGATCCGCTCCGTATCCCGAGACGATCAATCCCCGTGCCGCCGAGCCAACCACGCGCCGAAGAAAGTTTCACGCGAGTGAAACCTCCGTCAAGATTTCAGATTCAGAATCCGAACTCATTCGTGGCTTTGCTAGAGCCCTCAGGAGTAAGGCAGAAATTTAGGGAGATAGAGAAATATTAATTTAAGCCTAGATCCGAGCGTGCTCCAACATTTACGAGAGCCGCTCAGATTTAGAGCTTGGGACGAGATTTGAGAAAGGGGGGAGACCCCTATTTATATAGGCGACGGACTCTCCCCTTTTCTCAAAATCCGATGTGGGACTAAACAATGAGTTAATTTAAAATCAAGTTAGTTTGCACTTCACAAAGTGCAAACTTCCGTGAATTTTAACACACTCACCGTTGAGCTTCAGGATTGATACAACCTATCAATACGACAAGCGTTCAACGGTGAACGCATAGGAAAAAACCGTTCGTCAATCGGAGTTCGTTTGACCCTCCAATTGAGTGTCCAAAGATCAGCCCACGGCTAGTTTTTCGCAAAACTGAGCCGTCAAAATCTGCCATCAAACCTAGGGTTCTGCACCCTTAGGTGGGGCCCAGCCTGTGGGCCCCACAGCCTAAAATTGCTGACTGGGCGCCCAGGCCCAGACCTGGGCACGGGCGCCCAAGTCTGGGCGCGGGCGCCCAGGCGCCAGCCTGGCGCCTGGCGCCTGGCGCTAGGCGCCCAGGCGGGTGCCTGGGCGCCCGCGCCCAAGGCGCCCGGCCCAGGGCGCCTGGGCTCCCAGGCGCCCAGGACGCCTGGGCCCTAGCGGGCCCAGGGCGCCCGCCCTGGGTGCCTGGGCAGGCGCCCAGACACCTGGGCCTGGGCGCGGGCCCAGGCCCAGTGGCCTGGCGCCCAGTCTGATGGGCCAGGTGCCCAGGTCAGATCCTGGTCTGGCCTGGGTTAACCTGGTCTGAATCAGACTAAGCCATTTGGCTGTTTTGGGCATAAGTTGAGCATTTGGCGTCCGATTTGGACGCCGTTCGAACCTGGGTCTAGACCGGGACATTCCCGTCTTACCCGTGAACTTTTCCTTGCGTTTATATTATTAAATATTGTATTAAACAATTTAATACACATTTAATCGCTTTTGCATCAAATGCAAAATAGTCCCTATCTAAGCTTAAATTACCATATTGCATCAAATGCAATTGTTTCATCCCTTGCATCAAAAATGCAAAATATTCTCCCTAACTAATTTCTACCTATTACTAGACGAAGCGTTGCACTCTGTGTGAGACCCTACAGCCTGACCCTTACAACAGGTTGGGCTCGAAGCCCTATACGGCAGTGACCACGAGCAGTGGTTGCCGTCCCTGCTTCAGGAATCATCATTATGTGGTTAACTCATTGACATGAGTATTGTCGGGACCACCTGACTGTTTCCGTGATGAATTCCGCAGTTATAGTCTCTTCGTCTTAAATATGTCGTGTAGATCAAGTCTGGGGTACGATCAAACTGTCAACCCCAATAACTCGACTCCGGTTAGTTTCGATCAATCTTTAGTCAATAAATGTTGGACTTCTTCCAACATACTCTGCGCAGAGTTTTTACTAAAGACCGAACTAACTCTACGACACTAACTCCCATTGACCGGGAGAGACGAATCCTCTCTTGGTCATTACTCGCCTCGTACGTTTCAAGTGACACCCAATCAAAAGACCTTTCGACAGGCCTTGCCTCGAAGCTAGGTCAGTTGATCTAAGTGGCACCGTTCACGCACAGGTCTGTCAAAATGACCTCAAGTCAAAAGACCAACTATCCTATCATCACTCAGAGTTATCACTGACAGATTGGTCAATATAACCATATGATAACTCTAGTGGATCGTTCAGTGAACTCATTCTAATGAGCACCTGTGTCTCGTCTTCGACTTCGCCAAGTCAAGCGATCATGAGATCATCGCCACCGCTAAACGGTGAAGACTAAGACACAATGGTCTATCCGATGTTTCGATATCCTTGTCTCGGAACATCTACGACCACGAACCATTTTAGACTTATGCTACAGACGGTCAAACGTTTCTACATGATCGAGATACTCATATCGATACCCGTTTGACCTTGCATAAAGTCTCAGGACTTTACCTAAGTCGATATCTAATTATAAAATAACTTAGATAAATTATTACCAAACAGCTTACTGTTATTTCGAACAAGATGTTTGTGCTATTCACACAGGAATAAATGGCCTTTGAGGGCATAATATTCCTACACCGCTTCCCAAAAGTACGGAGGCGAAGCGTGACTAAGGCCCGCTTAGGCCGGAGCTGAGAGCACAGACCCAATAAGCGTCTGTGGTATTCCAAAACGAAGGAACATGTCCCTGCAAGTTAATACGGAACAATAAAAGTACTGAAAGGAAAGAGCATATCATTTTATTCCAAACATAATCATCCAAAGTACTGAGAGTCTAAAATGCCCGAAGGGCTACAACTACAGAAAAGGAAACTACCGGTGCAAACACCCAACCTAGACAGGAAAACAAAAGGTGCTATGCTCCCAAACTAAACTAGAACAGAAACTCTGGAACCGCAACGAGAGGCCTCTAACTCTGGTCCTCCTCTGAATTGTAATCTGGATCAATATTCTCCGGCTCCACGTCTACTGACAAGTCCACCTTGTCGACGTACTCTGTCTCAACACCTGACGTACAACACCAAAAGAAGGAACTGTACGTCAGGTAAGGTCCACAAAAAGGGTCAGACCAAACTGCAAGTGTACAGACTATTTAACAAGGGTTTACTGGTTGATTAGCATGTTTAGGGTATAACAGAGGAACAAGAGAAAGTAAACACAGCAGGAAAGTAAAACGTGACAAGTAGTAGTCGTAGCGAGTGCTACCAACTGCGGGACTAGCCTAACAGGTGTCAAGACAAATCGGGACATGGCGGGACAAGACAAGACAAGTGTGACACGAAAGGGTTCACGCCTTACGGTTCGAGGGTAATCAGACCCTCTCACCATGCGCACGCTCAACCCTACCCCAAACCCAAGTATTCAAGACATGACACGACAAGGGATCACTCGCTCTAGCTTGGCGAGTGCCCTATTGCCCTCTGGGCTGTGTATCACGACAAGGGATCACTTGGAGAGTGCCCTATTGCCCTCTGGCCTGTGTATCAAGACAAAGGATCAGTCGGAGAGTGCCCTATTGCCCTCTGGCCTCTGTATCAAGACAAGGGATCACTCAGAGAGTGCCCTATTACCCTCTGGGCTGTGCAAGACGGGACGGGACGTGACAAGATAGGAAAGGTTATTCTAGGGTGTCCACACGGACGCACACACAAGATAGTCCTACGATGTCAAAAGTTGTTGTTGTTGGGCTCAGACTTCGTCGTCAAGTCTGAGCCGTCAAGGGACGTCCCGGACGCTATCATTTCACGTCCGGTTCTCTTTGTTCACAGTTAACAGTTCTAACAAACTAAGGCCTAAGCACGGCCAAAAGTGCAAGTGGATACACTTGCCTATAGTGGCAAGTGTGTCGTCTTCCCGGAGCGTCTCGTCCAAGCGTCTCGTCAGTGGAAGTCCGTCTGAAATAGTGTCACGTCGACGATGTCAGGCCTCATTTTCAGTAATTCCTATTAGGGTTCATGTCTAGGTTATCGGGACTATCCTATTCGTCAGAAATTACATTTTTGATGTTCAGCCCTATTCGACGATCTATCCTATGTGCACAGTCATCAAGTCCATTCGTCGATTTTTCTACATTTGCACAACGTTTTAAAAGGGCGAAAAGGAAATTTTAGTTAAAGTTGTCGACTTTTAGTTTAGGGTCTGATTATAGCTACGGTGGGGGTTGCTACGAGTTTGGGGAACCAACCTTTTTCGGAGTCTGGAATAGATTGAAAGTAGTGGCGAAAAACTCCTCGTCGCCAAATCTGAATCACGAACAAGATTCCAAAAGCAAGCTCTTGCGACGAAGGGCTACGACGTGTCGTAACGTCGTAGCCGACAAATCCACGAAGAAGAACACCAAAGTGGGGCCTACATCAGTGCTAGGGGTCAATGGGGGACCCACGACACTTCTGGAGGACTTGGGGGCCTACAGTGGCAAGCGATGCGACGGATGCAGGGTTGCGACGAAGATCGTCGGTCGCAACTAGCCACTGCGGGGGTTTCTCTCGGTCAGGCACTACGGGTGCGGGCGCTTGCGAAGCGGAGGCTGCAGCGGGTGGGGCTCTCGGTCGTAGCGGGCCAAATGCGGGGGATCTCTTCGGTCGGGCGCTTGGGTCGGGGGGTTGCAACGCAGCGGGTTGCAACGGAGCAGTGGTGCGGGGAGCGGGTCGGTCAGACACGACGGGAGCGTCGGTCAGGCGCTGCAGGCTGCAGTGGAGCGGAGCGGGGTGCGGAGCGGTGGTTGCCTTCGGTCGTAGCAGGCGGATGTGGGGGATTCTATCGGTCGCAGCGGGCTGGAACATTGCGGAGCGGGGCGGATGCGGGCGAGAACCTCGGTCAGACCGAGGGAATGCGGGGCGATTCGTCGGTCGTGCGGACGGCTGCGGCTGTAGGGGGTGCGAAGCTTTTGGGGAGTGTTTTTGACGGCTAGGGTTTTGAGTTATGTGAAAATAACTTAACCTAGGCTTATTTAAATAGAGGAGGTGGTTAGGACTAGGTCTAGGGTTTAGGAAAGTATTAAAATTAATTAAAATAATTAAAATACTTAAAATAACTCTCCCTCACCCTCTCTCACGCATGGAGATGCGGCTAAGCCTAGGGCTTGGGTCAAGAAATATTTTGTAGAGTTATTATGAAATAGGAATTTTATTAGAATTAAATTACTTATAAAAGTAAGATTTAAAAATATTATAAACTTAGTCAAAAATGGAAAATAGGTCAAACGAAGTCCAAATTTTTTTAAATAAATATGGGGTGCTCGGGACGACGAAAGAAAGGGGACTAAGGAGACGGACCCAAATTTCGATGTCAAGGGACGAAACTAAAAATAGAAACGTCTCACGTCAAAACTGAAAATCGTGACGTCACTTCAAATATGATCAAATCGTGGAAGAACGACCCGAGAAATGTCGTTCCAGAATAGTGCCACAATTTAATACTCTCAGAGACGATCACAATGACATATCACACAAAAGTGTTCACAATCAAACAAGTCTAAGATAAAATACGTGCACGATCAAAAGCACGTGCACGAAGAAAGTACGATCGAAAACCAACCGTTATACCATCTCATTAAAAATGAGTTCAAGATACCACGCCCAAAAACATAGCCTATAAGGACTCTTAGATGTGAGGGTGGCATTGCTGGACGAGTATAACACCAACGGTAAAGATTACCCGTAAAGCATATGTTGGATACTCGTGGGTTGTGTCGTTGCCAAGGATTGTATCCATTTTTCATACGGAGCAATTTTCATTCTTTTTCAAAAAAATCATATTTCAATTCTTTTGTGCTTAATTTTTATCCATGGCAAGACACATCATATCCCTTAGATTTTCAGTTATTTTTCATCCTACATTCACTTTCCAATATTTCATAAAAGATGTCTCCAAATGTGCAATATTTAATATTTTTGGAAGTGAAAGTGTTGGTGTAGAAATCAAATTATTCTAATCATTGAACATGTCATTGCTATTTAGAAAATCAAACATGTGCATTTAGCCATAACAATAATACATCAGTTTCTACATGGATATGAGTATCATTCATTAATATCACTTAAATGATTCAAAAGAAAGATGTACATTAAGCACCTTTTCTTGCTTTTTGTGTTTTTCATTTTTTTTTTGTTTATAAAGAACTAAGCTAGCAAGCAAACAAACTAGCACACAAATTAAAAACAAATCAAGCACACACACCAAAATTCTATGAAGGTATGCATTAAGTTCAAAAAGAAAACATACCTTCACGTTGTCGTTTGGCTAAGCAACTAAATAATGAAGGGTTCAATCCATAGTTCCTCGCCATCTCCATCTTAACTACACTGAAGATATTATGTGTGACCTTGGAATCCAATAAGGTCCACTCATGTTAGTCATCAAATTTTTAGGAATCCACACTTGCTTAAACTTTATGTTTGTGTTCCTAAATTTGCAATAATGACAAGTATGATCAACACTTGCACAAGTAAAGCACTTTGCATAAACATTTCACTTTGGTTGGCACATTGTGAAATCTATTATAATTAGTCTTTTCAGCATGTTTCAAACCATATCCAAGTCCACGTCTATTATTGCCATATATTTGATTTTTAAGAATAGTATCCAAAGATTGTTTTCCAATAGTAAATTTCTTGATGGACAATTCTAGGTGCGTGTCTTTGGATTTAAATAAAGCATTTTCATTCAAAAGCAAAGTTCATTTATTAATGAAAGCTTTCTTGTTTTCCTCTTCTTTCTTTTCAAAATCAATTATTTTCCTTTTAAGCTCATTATTTAGCATGCACATTTTTTCAATAAGCAATTTGTTAAGGCCAAAATTGACCGAGACAGTTGTCAAGCTGACGTAGACTCTTGGTGCTGAGTCGGAGCCTCGTTAGTGAATGGAGTGCGACCCTCGGTTGGATGAACCGGGGTCGGGTGTTGGTAGTTGATGATGATGCGGTGCTCGATCGACCTTCAGGTAGTTGAAACGTCGATCGCTCGAGGCAAGGGGGCTCGGTAATGACCCTCGAGGCTGGACGATGACCGTCGATCTGCACCATATGGACATGTTAGGGGGGTTGGATCTGGGTTCCGACCCAAATCCCCTCCGATGTTTAAGTTAGTGTAGGAAAACTTAAGGAAGAGATGGAGCTTGGTGCAGCTGAGATCGACCCATGGAGGTGCGTCTCAGGACTGTTGGCGTATGCTCGAATGTATAAGAAATATCAGTTGAGAAAGTAGAGTTCTATGTCTGAGAGCTCGTACCTTGGAAATGGGACCTGCTCCTCTATTTAAAGGCGTTCAGTGTCCCTTTGGAGACGTTGGGGTCATAATGGCCACTCATAATGGGGACACGATCTTCGCCCTTTAATAGGAATAAATGTTATGCACGTCCATGCGATTTACGAGCCCGTCTTTAATCCCACGTTCGAGTGAGGTTGATTCAACGGTCGACTGTCCATTGGGCTTTGACTGAGTCGATATCGGGATTCTTTTGCGGTTGTGGGCCTTAGTCATCTGTCGATCGAGTTATCTGGAATGTCGGCCCAATGGTTCAATAATGGCCCCCTGTCGCACGACCTTGAAGGGTCCACCTGCTGAAGTCAAGTGACATTACATCACATTAATAGGGCTAGACAGTCGAGAAAATAGCGCTTGAGTTCCAGGCACCAAAAACGCCCGCATCGTCGATTCAGATGATGTATCGGTTTGAAATCCAAGACATTCTGAGTCCTTGGATCTTCGACACGTGTTTCATCATGCGGTTGTCGCCTCGCCCATATAGGATGGTTCTAGCAATAGAATGCGGAAGTATCGCCTCATTCTCTCGATTCAGATTTTCACTCTCTCGAAAGTAATGGCTTCGTCTTCCATGTCTGCCTCTGAAATGGGCTTGGTTACGGTCATGCGAAAGAACCAGGAAGGGTCAGGTTTGCTCGTGAATCTGAGGTCCAATGTCAAGGCTGGCCAGATTTTTGAGCTTCAAAGGCATTATGTCCGTCTTGATTACCAAATCCGGGCTCCTGGGAGGGACGAGAGGGTCTATCGTTTGGGCGAATGGGAAGTGGGGGTATATGTTAGAGCCTTCGAACGAGGTCTTCGATTTCCCATGCACCCCTTCATACGGTACAGCCTGTGTACCCTAAACATCTCTCTCTGCCAGTTGATGTTGAACGCTATTAGCATGATGATGGCTTCATATCTCTGTGCATAGTGAAAGGAATCGAGCCATCTCTGAGGTTGTTTAATTACTTTTTCTCGATCCCTCCCCTCAAGACTCGGGCTAGTATTCGATGACGACCCGTCAAGGCAGGAAGCTGATTGAAGACCTCCCTTCCTTCAATCCCAAGTGAAAAGATGAGTATGTATTCGTGGTCTTCTGGGGGAGGCAAGTTTCTGCACTGGCTGGGGTTCCCCGACTTGGGCCCCGTCGAGGATAAGCTGTCATGCCCCGCTTCTCATTATACTTGGGTGCGAGGACGCGAGCGGGTCCGCATGTGCTTAAAGCAAAGAAGAGGTATTTTTTTCTCCCTTCTTTGACTTAAGCACACTAAGCGTGATTAGCGAAGGCAGGTACCTGCACGCGAATACCTCACAAGCAGCACAAATATTCATTACATTACAATGCCAGCGTCCCAAGCAAACACACAAATAATTTAGGCCTAGCAAGGTCATACAATCTGCTGAAAGCAACACACCTGAAAAACAACAATCAAATAATAAAACTGAAATAGAAAGGTCCCGCTCTATGTAATGCCATGCTAAGCTACTGCACAAGTACTAGAGGGGTGGTGAATAGTACTTTAAAATAATTAAGCGGCTAATTCCTAATTACTTGCAAACTCTACCAAACAATGCGAAAAAGTAAATGTTAGACAACAAAAAAAATCGCAAACAACGATATTACTGGGTTCGGATCCACCCAAGTCTCCCCGACTTGTTCCCGGTGATCCTACGTCCCAAACACCCGGATCCCCTCCGGATACTTGAGTTAGAAACCCTAACTCAAAATTTCTACTATGAAATACTTGTGAAGAACCTTCACCAAGTCAAACCATACACAAAGTAATTTGTGACTCCCACAACCCGGGATCATAAACACAACTCTCACAACCGAGAGATAAACACTTACAAAATGAAAGTAAATGAAATAGAATAACTTACCACAAAATACCTATGCCTTGAGTACACTTACGAATTAGGGCAAGGATGATTTTGAGGAAGAAGAAGGCACCAAACCCTAGCTCCAAGATGTAGATCAGCGATGGAGAGCTATGGGGTTGTTGGTGACCTAGGATCAAGCACTTGGCTTGGAAGGCTTCACACTCAATGAATCTCTTTTGGAAGTAAGAGTGAGGAGAGATTATTGAATGGAATGAAAGAGCTTGGAATGATTTCTCTTGATCTCTAAACTTGTAATAATATCAGCCTTGAGTGCAATGAATGCAGCTCAATAAGTATTTATAGGATAGAGGAGAGAGAGAAAGAAATTCGAGTCATTAAATGCTCCAACGGCTCTTTTCTGAACCCAACTAGTTGGTCAAAGAACAACCACCGACCGACTAGTTCATCAACTAGTAGGTCGGTCATTTAACGTAGACCGACTAATGGAAGAACAGCCAAAAGGTCGAAGCACAGACAAAAGGAACTAGTCGGTCCAAGAAGAGTAGCTGACCGACTAGTTTCATAACTAGTCGGTCGGTTACTTAACTGAGACCGACTAAGAGATAAACCTGAAGTCTGAGCACAAATTGATTTAGTCGGTCCAAGAACAAATGTTGACCGACTAGTTCATCAACTAGTCGGTCGCCAAATGTGCATAGACCGACTAACGATAAACAGTAAGTTAGGTGAAAATTGGCATGTACAGTAAAGCTCAACTAGTCGGTCCAAGAAGGAGAGTTGACCGACTAGTTAATCAACTAGTCAGTCGATCAATGAACACAGACCGACTAATGATAAACAGTAGCTCAGGCTCAAAGTTGCATGTACAGGGAAAGCTCAACTAGTCGGTCACAGAAGCATCACTGACCGACTAGTTCACAAACTAGTCGGTCGGTGAGTCAACTTAGACCGACTAACTGTAAACAGTAAAGAGCTTAGAATTGACTGACAAAAACTAGTCGGTCCAAGAGGCTTTGCCGACCGACTAGATCACCATCTAATCGGTCAGTTCTTCTTCTTGAACCAACTAACTTGCACAAGAAGTCACGAATCGAAGCGCGAAGCTTCGGGAAAGTTTGTATGGACTTCTACTAAGATCCTAGAGCTAAGATAGGAGCGTTATGAAGATTTAAACCATAAGACCTACACAATGCTTAACATTCTACGAAAGAAGCTTAAAGACTATAAATAAAACTGACGATACCGTCTTTAATAGCTTCAATCGAATCTTCATGACTTCTAAAATGGTCCATAAGCTTCAACGAAGCTTTAGGCATACGATCACGTGCTTTGAGAAGTCTTGAAACGTCATAATTGATATTCATATGAATTTGGCGACGATCTCCATAACTGCGCTCACAAAGTGTTAGTTCACGATATATTTATGTTTGTTCATCATCCAAAACCAAATCCGGGGAGTCCAATATCCAACATTCTCCCCCTTTTTGGTGATGACAAACTAACATAAATAATAATCAACAATAATAATTCAAATGAAATTTACTTACTCCCCATGCATTGATGACACGTTAATTCCAAATTAAACAATAATAATACGCATCAAGCAGACGAGTAAAGTATATAAATGAGAATCGATTATTGAAATATCGAATAACAAATGTTGGTTATTGAAATATCGGATTTGAAAATCCATTTTTATATCTTAACTCCCCCTGAATCTAACATATCAAATTAGATTCTTGGAATAATGCTTTAAATTATCATTTAGCACATCGTTATTATTATATCTGTCCCCCTTTGGCATAAGCAAAAAGAGCGGGAGGAGATCAACGACAACAACAATGGCTTCAAATAAAAAGCACGGGAGTCGTAGAATACGACCATGGCTCAAGTGACACCAAAGAAAAATACGAATAAAATCAAGGCGTGTTAATGATACCATAGTCGATAATCGTAAAACGAAATCATCAAAAACTCAAATCAATTTTACGGATTGAGTTATGGAATATACTCTCCAATATCAACATTCTTGGTTAATTTAATGCATGTAAAAAAATTCTATGTTTTCATAAAGTGAAATCTATTTAACCAAGTTAATATCGTCGGGCGACGAAATCAAACATCAGATACATAAAAAAATTATAAATTGTGCACAATAGAATGAAATGTCAACTGCGATGTATATATATAAAAATATGAACCAGAGTACATCAAAAATATACATCACTGATATCCAAAAAGCGATACAACGATCGGCGATCAAAATACAACATCATATATCTCAGAACACAGCATATATGGAAGTATCAGAAAAACATATCGACATCCATCCAATGTACATCAAAATACATCAAAACATCAAAAACATCCAGAACCACACTCTATCCTACCCAAACTCTCTCACATAAGATGTATCATCCAAGGAGCATCGGAGAGTCCTCAAAGAAGCTCAAGAGGAAGCGGCAGGATCTGCAGCAGTAGCGGGCTCTACAGGAGAAGTGGTGGTCACAAGAACAGCTGGAATGTCAATGGGAGCGACGGCAGAAGTCTCAGGCACGGCAGGAGAGACGGTCTCTGGAGCATCAACAGTAGTGGCCTCGGGAGCACCAGTCGGAGTATCCACCACAGAAACGGTGGCAACAGGTGTGCTCTCGGGGTCACCAGCAGAAGAGGCAACGGTAGCACCAGAAGTCGTACCCTCAGGGGCACCAGCAGCAGCAACACGAGCAAGCTCCTCAAGATCCTCCTCGTCCAAGTCATCCTCGTCAGAGAAAGACGGAGGGATCTCAATATCAAGACGTCGAGCGATACGGCAGAGAATCTCCTCAGAACAAGCCTGACGAGACTCCAAACAACGGATCAAACGAACAACATCGGCAAGAGTGGTAGAAGGAGCAGCAGAGGCAGACGCTGAAGCAGAGGGGGTCGACCTCTGAACGTGACGAAGTGCCGGAAGAGATTTCTTGACGGCCGTCGCGTTCAGGGGGGACCGAGAGGACGCTCGTCGTCACGAGGCAACGTGACACGGAAGTGGCGAAACACGAGTGTCAGGAGGCACGGGAAAGGAATATGAGCTGACTTCGTGGACTTGCGAATACACTCGAAAGAGTCCATCTTATCGAGTATAATGCGAGCCCAGTTAATCGAGCTCCCCATGAAAATAGCATAAATCAACTTCAAGAAAGGCTGGGACAGCAGAGAGGAGGAGCCGTACTTGGGAAGCAAGCACGACTTCAGAATCAAATTCAGGACCCAGGTGTTAGGCTTGAAGGATTTAGAGGGAACGCCAATCATGGCGGGGGGAATCTCATGGAAGATCTGAGAGAGAACAACCTGATCAAGGGAGGAGATATCATCAACAGATATATCGGAGGGAATGAGGCCAGACGAGGAGATACCCAAAATCTCTCCTAAGATTTCTGCCGTGAGGATTATAGTAGTCCCCAAGACAGTCGTCTCAATCGAGTGGGTCGCATCGTACTGACCCTGGACGTGGTTGGCATAGAATAGTTTCACTAGGCGAGGGTAGGGGTGAGGGTTCGCCTTCGGGTCATATCGAAGGTAATCGAGAAGACCGGAGGACAAAAGAAGATCGGCGAGGCCTATGAAGTCACTAAACAGGACGAAATGCTCCAGAAGCAGTGGGCAGTGTTCGATACGGTTGTAAGCCACAAGACACAAAGGGTCGTCGCGACACAACGAAATATCGACACCGCCAACCGGCATTGGAGCCTTTCCCTTAGGCTGACGGGTATGGGGACGTGAGGAAGACTCAGGCTGCCTAGGAGGAGGAGAGGGGTCCCTATGGGTCTTAGGCTCGGGTCTATACTCCGTATCAGAATCCGTAGGGGTATGGAAAGAGGAGGGAGATGCAAGTTCCTTGGGCTTTGACTTGGGCTTGGGTTGGGCTCTAGGCTTCGTTGTCGTCGTCCTCTTCCGCTTGAGAGGAGGCGACGACGACGAGGGCTGGGTAGGCTTAGATCGGCGTTTCGGAGGTGGAGGGTCCGAGGGTGGCGAATCGACGGTCAAGGGCGAAGGACCAGAGGGAGTGATCGGGATACGTGTACGAGCCATGAGCGCGGCACGACACGATGCAAGAGATCGAAAAAGCCCTAGAGAATCGAAACCCTAGCAACCGAAATGAAACCCTAAATCAAACCCTAGAAATCAAAACCCTAGAAAACCCTAGAAAGTGAAATCGACATAGAAACTGAACCCTAGAGCTAGGAGAGGGAGGAGAGATCACCTAGGGTGGAAGATCGACGGACGGCGACGGCGGGTTTGGTCGGAAAACGGCCGGAAGTCGAACGGGCTGAGCAGGGGTCGGGGGTTTTGAGCTGGAGAGAGGGGAAATTGATCGACTGGAAGTGATAATAGTCGGTCGAGATGAGGTTTTAATCGATTAGAAGCCAAAAGACGTAATTGCCCCCATCACAACTAGTCGGTCTCAGTTCAATAACTGACCGACTAGATCACGATCTAGTCGGTCGGTCAAGGAGCTTGAACCGACTAGTTGCAAACAGTGGCGAAGGCAAATTTCCTAACAAGATTTAGTCGGTCTAAGCTCATCCACTGACCGACTAGAACTGAATCTAGTCGGTCGGCCAATGAACTTGGACCGACTAAGAGAGTTCAAAAATTGAAAATCTTTGAAATTTGATTTCTCTCCTAATCACACTTGGATGAAACATCAAAATACTCTCATTAATCATTATACTACCCCATTAAACATCGAAAATCTGAAATTTGACGATTACGCACAAATCGAGCGAAAATTCAACAAAAATCCAGAAAATTTCAATACTTCAAGCATGAGCAAATATAACGAATAGAATAGCATGCAAGAATATTGAATAAAAATGAATCCTATATCTCGGATTCACCCATAATCCCTAATTCTCGACGCAACTGCACAAAGGAGTCTTCCTTTAGGGGTTTCGTGAAAAATATCGGCGATTTGCTTCTGGGTTTCAACGTACACTAATATGATGTCCTTTTTAGCAACATGATCATCTAAGAAATGGTGTCGGACATCTATGTGTTTCGAACGGGAATGGTGTACCGGGTTCTTGGAAAGACATATTGCACTTTGGTTGTCCACCATGATAGGGTAAGTATCACAGTTTATACCAAAGTCTTTAAGTGTGTGTCTCATCCAAAGAACTTGAGCACACGCGACACCGGCGGCAATGTATTCCGCCTCGGTGGTTGAAAGTGATACGGAATTTTGCTTCTTGAAAAACCAAGAGACAAGAGAATTTCCTATAAAATGGCAAGTGCCACTAGTACTTTTCCTGTCGGATTTGCATCCCGCATAATCGGCATCACTATATGAGATTAACTCATACGTGCTAGATTTTGGATAAAGTAATCCAAAATCAAGTGTATAACTTAAATAACGAAAAATACGCTTTACCGCTACTAAGTGTGACTCCTTAGGTTGAGACTGATAATGAGCACATACGCATACGGCAAACATAATATCGGGCCTACTTGTGGTAAGATAAAGTAAACTACCAATCATACCTCGATATAGACGAATGTCTACATCTTTACCGCCCGTATCTTATCAAGATGCGTAGTCGTGCTCATTGGAGTCTTTTTCCCGGAGGCATTCTCCATTCCAAATCGCTTAAGCAACTCCACTGTATACTTCGTTTGATGGATGAAGATTGCATCGTCCATTTGGCGAATTTGGAGACCTAAGAAATATTTGAGCTCACCCATGTGGCTCATCTCAAATTGATCCTTCATCACATTAGAAAACTCTTCGCAAAGAGCAAAGTTAGTAGCACTGAAAATGGTATCATCAACATATATTTGAACTAAAATTATATCATTATTCGAATACTTAACAAATAATGTGGAATCAACTTCTCCCATTTTAAATCCTAAATCCAAAAGAAAATTCTTTAGACGGTCATACCAAGCTCGAGGAGCTTGTCTCAAACCGTAAAAAGCTTTCTTAAGTTTAAAAACATGATTTGGAAATTTTTCATTTATAAAACTCGGAGGTTGAGAAACATAAACTTCCTCAACAACATCTCCGTTTAAAAATGCACTTTTTACATCCATTTGAAATAATTTAAAATCCTTATGGCATGCAAAAGATAATAGTAATCTAATTGATTCTAATCTAGCTACCAGAGCGAAGGATTCTTCGAAATCAATACCTTTCTCTTGACGGTAGCCTTGAGCAACTAACCGAGCTTTGTTCCGGACGACGACTTGGTTTTCGTCGGTTTTGTTCTTGAAGATCCACTTTGTCCCTATGACGGTGTGGTTCTTCGATGGCAATGAAACAAGCTCCCAAACCTCATTCCTCTCGAATTGAATAAGTTCCTCCTCCATGGCTAAGATCCAAGCACTTTCTTCGCACGCTTCATTAATATTCTTTGGCTCTATCGAGGAGGCAAAGGCACAATGAGCGAAGTAGTTCACTTGTGATCTCGTCTTGACACTATCATGGATATTACCAATGACTTGCTCATGAGGATGGTCACGAACGGTATGAAGCCGTTTGGGAATACCTTGATCACTAGGAACATTCTCAACAACTTCATTAGTCGGGTTAGTATCAATAGAATCAATAGAATTAATAGAGTTAGAATTACCAATTGAATCACATAAGATATCCATAGAGTCATCATCATTAGTAATTCTAGTTGGAACAAATCCTTCATTAAATGACACATGAAGCGATTCCTCGATCGTTGAGGTTCGTTTGTTGTATATCCGGTAGGCTTTGCTACGCGAAGAATATCCAACAAAAATCCCCTCATCGGATCTTGGATCGAATTTGTCCAAACTACCATACGTGTTCTTAATAAAACATTTTGAACCAAAATCACGAAAATGTTTAACTTGAGGCAACCTACCAAACAACAATTCATAACAAGTTTGTTTAGTGCCGGGCCTCAAAAGTATTATATTAAACACATAGCAAGCGGTATGTACCGCTTCCGCCCAAAATTGATGGCCAAGTTGGCTATCATCAAGCATAGTGCGAGCACATTCCACTAGCGTCCTATTCTTTCTCTCGACAACACCATTTTGAGGAGGTGCGCGAGGGAATGAAAAGGTTTGTGTAATACCAACTTCATCACAAAATGTCTCAAAAGACTCATTCTCAAATTCACCTCCATAATCACTACGAATATTGACAATGGTGGTTCCTAAGAGATTTTGTACTTTCTTAACAAAAATTGTGAAGTTTTCAAAAGCTTCATTTTTATTACATAATGAAAATACCCAAGTAAACCTAGAAAATTCATCAACGATGACAAGTCCATATCTAGCATTACCTAATGAAGCAACTCTAGTTGGCCCAAATAAATCTAGATGTAAAAGCTCTAGTGGCCGCTTAGACGAAATGCTTTTCTTAGGTTTAAATGAAGATTTTGGAAGCCTGCCTCGTTGACACGAGTCATAAAAGCTTTTCTTTTGAAAGACAAGCTTAGGGAAGCCTCTAATAGAATTTAACTTGGAAAGCTTAAAAAGTGTTCCAAAGTTCACATGACCAAAACGTCAATGCCATAAGTGCTGTTCACTTGTGTTGGCAATAAGACATTGTTCATGTGATCTTGGAAGATCTAGGATATATATATCCTTATGGCGTGTGCCAGAAAACAATAATTATTTATTATCTTTTCTTAAAATATGGCACATTTCTTTCGCAAAGTTAACTTTGTAACCTTTGTCACAAAGTTGACTTATTGAAATGAGATTGTGGTTTAATCCTTTAACAAGGTAAACATCACATATAAGGGGTTTAGAAGGATTACCCACTTTACCAACACCTATGATGGTTCCGCTCTCGTTGCCTCCAAATACGACGCGGTTTCCATTTGCAATGGGAACCACTCGGGAGAGCAATTGAGCGTCACCCGTCATGTGTTTTGAACACCCGCTATTGAGTATCCAATTCCCCTTGGAGCTAAATTTAAATTTGTTGCTCCTTTTCTTTTTCTTTTCCTTGAGTACATAAAGATAGAAAATTTCATATCATGGTACCCAAGGTCATTGGGTCCAAAAGATTAGACCTTTGGAAGCCAAGTCCAATTGGACTTAGACTTCCCCACATAATTTCTACTATGCACAACATCCGAAAAATAAGCATTCATGTAAACTTATTTTTCATCCATGCTTGTGTCCTTTGGGCTCCAAATAGTGAATATTTTGGGAGCCCTCATCCTATTGGGTGCATGCATGCATTGTTGGTTTCTACGTGATGCATGTCGTGGATAGGCATAAGGAACATGATGGAATGGTGAATGTGGATAATTATTCATACGATGATGTGGGTGAACATATGCATATGGAGGAACACATGCGTGAGGGTGTCTCACATGGTGTGCACGTGCCCGTGGACGTGTAGCATAGAAATCATCATATGTGTGAGCTGGTGGAGTAGGACGTGTGTTCCTACGTGGCATAGTATTGGTGTACATGTAGGCATGGCCCTTCTTTGGAGGTCCACCCAAAGTGGGTTTCTTTCCTAAAGAGGGTGTAGACGAGGTGGAAGCACCATGTGTAGATGAACTACCAATAGAATGTTTGCTACCACTCGTTGAGTCACAGGAAGTTGGCCTAACAAAAGTAGTGGCCGATTTGGATGAACTTCCCATTGTATACCCCAAGCCAATGTGGTGATTGGCCGGAAGTAAGTCACTTAGGATTTTATCCAAATGGTCCTTACCCTTATTGAATTTATTAATTCGGCCTAATGTGTTCTCATATTTCTCGGTGAGAGAATGCATAGAAGCATCCAAAGTGGATACTTACGATGTGAGCACATAAACACGAGATTTAAGATTCTCATTCTCAATACTCAAAGTCGAGTTTTGAGAAGTCAAATCCTCTATTTTGTGTTCCTCCAGATCCTCAATGCTAACATGTTCAAGTTGAGTCTTGAGATTAACAATCTCATTCTTCAACCCTTCAACAACGGTGTCGTTGTTGGTGATGATAGTTTTAGGCAAGGTTTGAATGCTAGCTAAGTCATCTTTTACTTTAGTATACTTATTTACTAATTTAGTATACTTAGACCACAATTGAGAATTAGCATTCTTAAGGTCATCCATGGTTACCTCATCGCCTTCGTTGTCGCTATCATCGGAAGAGGAAGATCCTTGATCATGCTCCTCTCTTGCCATGAAGCACATGTGTGCTTGCTCCACTTGCTCATCGTCCGACTCTCCGCTTGAGGAATCCTCGGAGTCGGTGAATGTTGCCCCGACAAGCCCCTTTTGTACTTCTTGGACTTGTCGAATTTAGGCACCTTCCACTTCTCCTTTTGCTTGTTTAGAGGACACTCCGCTTTCATGTGTCCTGGCTTGTTGCATTTGAAACACAAAGGAGAGGAGACGTTACATGAATTGAACTTCGATTTGTTTTTGAAGTTACCTTTCCGGAAGAACCGGTTGAACTTCTTGGCCATGAGTGCTATGGACTCCAAGTCCAACTCGTCTTCTGAGTTTTCATCATCGGTTGATGTGGATGTGGATGGAGCGGCCTTGAAAGAAATAGCCTTCTTCTTTGGCTCGTCTTGCTTTAGGTAGGACTTCATCTTTTCTTGCAACTTCAACTTCATATCCTTGCGTACCTCGTATGACATTAAGGTACCCATTAGTTGAACAACGGTATACTTGTTCATATCGTTACCTTCCTCGATGGCGAAGGTGCGCTTTTCCCAACTAGAAGGAAGTCCTTCTATAAGCTTCGAACATTTCTCCTTTTGGGTGTAGGATTTGCCGAGAGCCTCTAACTCGTTTATGATGTCGACGAAGCGAGCATAATACTCCTTCATCTTCTCACCCTGTTGCATATGAAACATCTCGTAATCTTTATTAACAACAACGAGTTTAGAGTCTCTTACCCTACTCGTCCCTTCATGTAATATGAGAAGGGAGTTCCATATTTGATATGCACTCTTACATGTGCATATCTTATTGAAATCCTCGGGCTCCAAAGCACATTGCAAGGCGTTCATTGTCTTGGCATTGCTTCCTCCGCGGCGACCTCCGCGGGAGTCCATTTCTCGAAATCTTCTTCGGTGGGCTCGACATATTCCTTCATCGTGGTCCTCCATAGTGAAGCACTCTGGAGGAAAGTTTCCATCCGGCATTTCCAGTACCCATAGCTGGTACCGTTGAAGAATGGAGGCCTCGTTGAGGAATGTCCTTCCATTACCGAAGACGCTCCTTCACGGTTCTTGAATGTGCTATAGTCGGAAGGTGGACGAACGGTCTTGTTGTCGTTGGCAGACATAGCTATAGACTTAGCTCTGATACCAAATGTAATGCCCTGCTAAGCTACTGCACAAGTACTAGAGGGGGGGTGAATAGTACTTTAAAATAATTAAGAGGCTAATTCCTAATTACTTGCAAACTCTACCAAACAATGCGGAAAAGTAAATGTTAGACAATAAAGAAACAATCGCAAACAACGATATTACTGGGTTCGGATCAACCCAAGTCTCCCCGACTTGTTCCAGGTGATCCTGCGTCCCAAACACCCGGATCCCCTCCGGATACTTGAGTTAGAAACCCTAACTCAAGATTTCCACTATGAAATACTTGTGAAGAACCTTCACCAAGTCAAATCATACACAAAGTAATTTGACTCCCACAACCCGGGATCACAAACACAACTCTCACACCCGAGAGATAAACACTTACAAAATGAAAGTAAATGAAATAGAATAACTTACCACAAAATACTTATGCCTTGAGTACACTTACGAATTAGGGCAAGGATGATTTTGAGGAAGAAGAAGGCACCAAACCCTAGCTCCAAGATGTAGATCAGCGATGGAGAGCTATGGGGTTGTTGGTGACATAGGATCAAGCACTTGGCTTGGAAGGCTTCACACTCAATGAATCTCTCTTTGGAAGTAAGAGTGAGGAGAGATTATTGAATGGAATGAAAGAGCTTTGAATGAGCTTGGAATGATTTCTCTTGATCTCTAAACTTGCAATAATATCAGCCTTGAGTGCAATGAATGCAGCTCAACAAGTATTTATATGATAGAGGAGAGAGAGAAAGAAATTCGAGTCATTAAATGCTCCAACGGCTCTTTTTTGAACCCAACTAGTCGGTCAAAGAACAACCACCGACCGACTAGTTCATCAACTAGTAGGTCGGTCATTTAACGTAGACCGACTAATGGAAGAACAGCTAAAAGGTCGAAGCACAGACAAAAGGAACTAGTCGGTCCAAGAAGAGTAGCTGACCGACTAGTTTCATTACTAGTCGGTCAGTTACTTAACTGAGACCGACTAAGAGATAAACCTGAAGTCTGAGCACAAATTGATTTAGTCGGTCCAAGAACAAATGTTGACCGACTAGTTCATCAACTAGTCGATCGCCAAATGTGCATAGACCGACTAACGATAAACAGTAAGTTAGGTGAAAATTGGCATGTACAGTAAAGCTCAACTAGTCGGTCTAAGAAGGAGAGTTGACCGACTAGTTCATCAACTAGTCAGTCGATCAATGAACACAGACCGACTAATGATAAACAGTAGCTCAGGCTCAAAGTTGCATGTACAGGGAAAGCTCAACTAGTCGGTCACAGAAGCATCACTGACCGACTAGTTCACAAACTAGTCTGTCGGTGAGTCAACTTAGACCGACTAACTGTAAACAGTAAAGAGCTTAGAATTGACTGACAAAAACTAGTCGGTCCAAGAGGCTTTGTCGACCGACTAGATCACCATCTAGTCGGTCAGTTCTTCTTCTTGAACCAACTAACATGCACAAGAAGTCGCGAATCGAAGCACGAAGCTTCGGGAAAGTTTGTATGGAATTCTACTAAGATCCTAGAGCTAAGATAGGAGCGTTATGAAGATTTAAACCGTAAGACCTACTCAAGGCTTAACATTCTACGAAAGAAGCTTAAAGACTATAAATAAAACTTGACGATACCGTCTTTAATAGCTTCAATCGAATCTTCATGACTTCTAAAATGGTCCATAAGCTACAACGAAGCTTTAGGCATACGATCACGTGCTTTGAGAAGTCTTGAAACGTCGTAATTGATATTCATATGAATTTGGCGACGATCTCCATAACTGTGCTCACAAATTGTTAGTTCACGATATATTTATGTTTGTTCATCATCCAAAACCAAATCCGGGGAGTCCAATATCCAACACTCTAGCCTTCCGCAGGGATGATCTCAGTGTGCTCGTAACTCTGGTCAGCGGGGTCCACCTCTAAGATGGGATCCTCAAGAGCAGTGTCCTCTGGGTACTCTGTCTCTAAATCTAACATATATTTCAAAACATGTTTAAATATATGTCAGCGATAAGCTCGGCAAGATATTTTAAAGCAATGAATGAAGAACAACTATAAGGGACAAAAGAGCGTTAGTGCACAGTTTATGAAAACTAAGTGCAGAAAAGTAAAGTATGGACATACATGAGTTTGCAGTTTTAAAAGTATAACAGTTGTAAATTGAGTATTTGTGCTCGTGATAAGTCCATGTCTGAGAAAGTAATGTTCTCGATACACCCTATCATCAGGGGCTTACCGTGACGCTTCTTGCCATTCCAACCTGGAATATGATCAAGCTGCTTGCCTCCGTTAGTGTGGTTTTGGAGGTAGCCGTAAGGTGTTCAAGCAACAATTACAGACTCTACTACAAGAACCAACCCTACCCAAGTGTAATGTTTAGTCATTGACCAAGTTTCACCCCATCTGTATTCGATGGTTTTACCCCCATCTGTATTCGATGGTTTTACATATGTGTTTGCGACATATTCATTTTTTCCAATTAAATTAGTTTGTTAACATGCAGATAGTGAAAGCAGACAATCAAGTTAAAAAGGCAATAAACAAGTTGAGATATGATATCCGGCTCCCAGAATTTAGCAAACATAACAAATTTAGCACTAAGTTTGAACGGCCAGGTTTGCAGTTCATTTACTCAAAATACTTGCCTTGATGCGGGTGTGGGTGTCCAGGCGGTGGTAACGTGTGGCACGTTTTATCTGCGTAAATTAAATTGTGACATCAGTTTAATGGTTATCAATCAGTTCACATATCTAAATTAACTTACTAAAAGAATTTAATAACATAACCTTTCACTTTTCTAATAACTTAATTAATACAATAGCTTTACTATAAAACTTTAGGCTGAATAATAACATATATTTAACTTAATTTTTAAAAGAATACCTTTATTAAAAACTTAACTTATTAATTATAATTTTCACTTTAAAAACTTAATCTAAAACCCACTGACTTAATTTAAATAACTTAATTATAATAACTATATACTTATATCTGTAACTACTCATATAATAATAAATAAACTTACACTTATAATACACCCCCTTCTCTTTCTCTCTCTCTCTCCCTCCGTCTGTCTCTCGTTCCCCTCTCTCTGTCCCCTTTTTTGTTCGAAGATGAGCAGGGGCGATCGGGGCAAAATGACGGCATAGCTGGGCTAGGGCACGTGGCGGTGGTGGATCGGAGCTGAGCGACGGCGGGGCGCGATTCCACGGCGCGGCGGCAGCGATTGAGGCTGGGGACATGCAGATTGGTGTGGCGACGGTGCGATCGAAGGTGGGTTGGCGCAGATCGGAGCTTGGGGCGGCTTCGGGCACGGAGCGGCGACGGCGAGGCTCCAGGTGGCGTGTGATGATCGGAGATGCGGTGGTCAAGGTCGTGGGTGATTTGGGGGTTGATTTGGGATTCAATTTGTTGATTGTGATTTGTGGTTGGATTTGGGTTGATTTCTGTTTTGGTTTTGGGTTGTGAGGATTTGGATGGCTGATTTGTGGAGGAGGAGATGTTGGTGATGTTAGGGTGTTGCTGATGGAGATGGGGTTGTTGGTGGTGAAGGGGATGATGACGGTGGAGGGATGGGTTGTTGGTTGTCCTGCAGGTTGCTGCTGGTGGTTGTTGTGTAGAATGGTTTTAAGGACGATGAGAGGAGGAGAGACAGGTTGAATGCGGTGGTTGTGAGGTAGGGGAGATGGTTTGAAAGAAGATGTTGGATCTCACCGATTCTTTCAGTAGGATTCAATTAGGTAGGGTTAGGGTTAGAGTTAAGTAACTTTAGTAAGAGTAATTTAGAAAAGTAATTTAGTAAAAATAATTCAGTAAAAAGTGATAAGTAATTTTTTTGATTTAAATTAGTATAAAAGTAATAAGTTAACTAAAATTAAAAAAAATACTTACGATTTAATAGATAAAAATTACGCTACGATAAAATTGAAAACCATGACGCGCTCGCGTCGACGTGCGGATGAATATCCACTTGGAAGAAAATGACCGAATCAACGAAGTAAAAGAAATGCAGGCACACCACAACAAAACACAACTAGGAAAACAGGCCGTTACATCCTACCCTCCTTAGAATAATTCCGTCCCTGGAATTCTCTACAGTGCAGGGAAAAGGTAGGGGTAACGTTCTCACATCTCATCCTCTCGCTCCCAGGTGGATTCTCCTGGCGAGTCATGTCACCACATCACTCTCACGAGTTCGATGACCTTATTCCTGAGCACCTTCTGACGTCGATCAAGAATCTGAACAGGCTGCTACTCATAGGTAAGGTCTGGTCGTACCGTGATCTCTGAATGATCAACCACATGCGTAGGATCACTGATATAACGACGCAACTGGGAGACATGGAAAACATTATGTACTCCCTCCAATGACGGCAGTAGAGCTAGACGATAAGCCACCTCTCCAACTCGCTCTAACACATCAAAGGGTCCAACGAATCTTGGACTGAGCTTGCCTCGCCTCCCAAAATGCATCATTCCTCGGTTTGGGGATATCTTGAGGAAAACATGATCTCCTGGTTGAAACTCCAAGTGGTGAAGCTTGGCATCAGCCCAATGCTTGTACCGGTCTTGTGCAATGAGTAACTTGTCTCTGATGTTACGCACTACACCCACTGTTTCAACAATCATCTCCGGGCCCAATAATTCTCGATCACCAATGTCATCCCAACTCAGCGGGGATCGACACTTCCTTCCATAGAGTGTTGCAAATGGGGCCATGCCAATGCTGGCTTGGTAGCTATTATTGTAGGAAAACTCCACCAGGTGTAGATGATCTTCCAATGAGCCTTTGAAATCCAGCATACAAGCTCGTAGCATGTCCTCCAATATCTGGATGGTACGCTCTAATTGCCCATCCGTCTGCGGGTGATACGCAGTGCTGAAACTCAGACTGGTACCCAAATTGGATTGCAGACTCTTCCAGAATTGAGAAGTGAATCTAGTGTCCCGGTCAGAGATGATGCTCACCGGAACTCCATGCAATCGAAAATCTCCTACATAATTATCGATCACGTCATAATGTATACCAGAAGAAGTGTTAATGGTAAAGGATAGATCATTACCTCCATATACTTCTTAGCAAGTATTTCCATAGATTGTCCCACTCGGAAGGGTATGAAATGTGCTGATTTGGTTAATCGGTCAATGATCACCCAAATCGCATCATTCTGCTTAGTACTCCGAGGTAGTCTAGTCACAAAATCCATAGTGATGTGCTGCCATTTCCACTCTGGAATCGGCAGGGATTGAAGTAGTCCAGCTATGCGATGATGTTCAGCCTTCACTTGTTGACACACAAGGCACTTAGCAACACGTTGAGCCATGCTTCTCTTTATTCCATGCCACCAAAAGTTCAGACGAAGATCCTTGTACATCTTGGTGCCACCAGGATGAATGGAGTAGGAAGAGCTATGAGCCTCATTCATCAGCTCAT